>VXAA01006523.1:133992-198761 GCA_013399115.1 Anseranas semipalmata
CGGGCCGCTGGGGGCCGCGGGCCGCTGGGGGCCGGGCCGGGCCGGGCGGGGCCGCTCCGAGGTGCGGCTCAGCGCACGGGTAAGCGGAAAGCCAGCGGCGAAAATAAACCGGGAGAAGCCCGGCCTAAACGCTAATCCCGCTGCCGGCGTCTGCCTGGGAGCCGGGTCGTTCCGCAGAGCCTGAGCCCGGCGCTGCGCCGCGGGGCGGTTATTTGTAGCCCCGGCGGAAGGAGGCTCCTCGGGGAGCGAGCGGCTGCTGAGCGTCGGCCCCGGCCCCGGCCCGGGCACGGCACGGCCAGCTCCGTGTTTCTTGCGCTGAAGCCATCCGTGATGCTAACTGAAGTTGGCACAGCAGTCACCGCGGTTCCAAGGCAGGCTGACACCCAGGTGGCACTAAGCACAGCCTCCCCAGCAGGGATTTTGACAGGGTCCTTGCTTGCCGCTTCGAAGGCTTGGAAGTGGGGCTTCAGCGTTACGTAAACTTTGCTCAGCCCCTAAACAGGGGGGTTGGTCAGGTGGGTGACAGGCGCAGGTTGCCCCTGCTTTGTCCCAGCGCTGAGTGCGGGCAAATTGCCTCGTCCGCCTTGCCCGCCGCGGTCCTGCCCTCCCTCGTTAGAGGGTTTCCAGGCTGGTGCTACCGGGTGCTTCCCTGGTTCGGCTCTGGGTGTTCAGGGCACGCTGTTTAAATGTTCAGAACAGGGACAGATCAAAGCAGGAGCCTTTGATTATTTCGTTGTTATGATTTTGATTTTTTCCCCTCTCTGCTATATTTAAGCCTTTTGTTCTCACCCAGGTCAGGGCTCAGGCAGAGCAGCAAACTCTTTGGAGCTGGCACTGTTGATTCCTTTGTATGAGTATGGCAAACAGCACAGTCCTGGCAAAGTAAATAATCAGATCATAATTTAAGTCCAACTTTTTTTTTTTTTTTCTTTGAAATTGATACCGTGGCTATTCTTTATCTTTCTTCTCAAGTATATCAGATCAACTTAAAATTTTACAAACCAATATAACCCAAACCTCAGCCTCACTATCCATGGCTTTCAGGCGTCAGAAATGGAAGGTCTGGAAATGGAAATTCTGCGAAGCGTGAGCAACTGAAATGGAAATTCTCAAACCCTCTTAACAGGTTCTTAAAGAGAGGTGTTTCTCTCTTAAGGTGCAGTACAATGCAGTGCTTGTCTTACAGCCATGTTGAACATTTCTTATTACTCATTTATTCTATTAATTCGTATTTTCTCTGATAACCTGCATCCCAACAGGAGCCACAGCCAGAAGAATCCTCAAATGACTGATTCTTACCTAAGGGGTTGCCTTCATTTCAAAAAAAAAAAAAAAAAAAAAAAAATTAGGTCAACTTAGAAAACAGGCAGAAGGAGTCATATCAAACAATGGTGAATGTGACCTGAGAGTTAGAGGCAAGGACAAATTCAGTAGAACATTGTGACAAGTCCCAGCAAGCTTGCCACAATGATAAATACAATTTGCTCCTTGTAATCCATGTTATTATTAATTGACACAGTTTTTCAGGCTTGCATTGTACGTTGATTACATTTTTTAAAATACAGATGCACAGGAAAACTTCAGCACATTTCAGAGTTTGGATTTGAAGAAGACAGAACAAACCCCGAATTATTTCCATCAAATACTTCCATATTCATATAAGGTAAACTTGCCTCTCTGGTGACTAAAATATTTTAGGAAGAAAATATGTTCTGATTATCATCTTCAGGGCATTTTCAGTGACGTTTTATGGCAGTGGTTTAAAATAAAAATCTTAGTCATTCAACATTTTAACTGAAAGCAACATATTATGCAAGCAGTTTATCAAACCCATTGAGATACCTGCCTAATAGTAATCCAACAATAAATAATGATGGCATTTAAAGAGATTTTCATCATTAGTACTGTCAGATCTGATTGAAATGTTTTGAATGTTAAGGTTAAGTATATGAAGGCAATGAAAATGTAGATGAAGCACGCTCAGGAGAGCTGTATTTCCCAAGCGGATCTGGGGGCAGAGACTTGTTATGATGATGGCTATTGCCAGCTCATCGCATGGCAACAGTTTGAGGGTGGCATTTGCTGAGCTGGGAGCCAGGCAGCAGGTTCTGCACTGCAGCGGGGTTAAACAAGTAAAACAGAAATGACACCCTTTGTACCAGGACCGCCCTCAGCACCCACCAGCTGAAGATCACTAGGGGAGAGTGAAAACTGCATTGTACTTTGCAGTCTTTGTGTTCACATGCATGTGTGCCCTCACTTTTTCTCTCTGCCTGAATCACGTTGTCCCGTCAGTCACTGAGGGCGTGCAGGAGTAGACCACATTACCATTTGATGGTTTATCAAAGACCAGATCTACAGCCCAGGCATCACCAGGTCACTTTATCCTTCAACCTCCAGAAGTTTTTATGGTACCTAGACAGTAAGAAGAGCCTATTCTTGTTCACCATGATCCCCCCGTTCATCCAGCCACAGGCAGAGATAGCTTTTGAACCTTGCAGTGTTTATCTCTAGGTGGTTTTTGTTTGTTTGTTTGCTTGTTTTATTCTTTTTATATCTCCCTGGCTGTGAATGAAACTTCTTCAGCCCATCTCAAAGCACATTTGTCACAAAAGGCCAATTTTGCTGACTTTTGGACCATAGATCTCCCGCTTGTTCTTAGCACGTGTAGAGGCCCAAATCTCCATAGCCTGAGCTTTTCTCGGCCGGAGATGCAGACAAGAGTGGAGGATGGAGATTTGAGTTCAGTGTTGCTTAGCCCAATTCCTTCATTTTTTTCTCTGTAATAGAAACCCTAGCCCTGAATTAGGCAGACAGGATTTCTACATAGTGTAATGGGAGAGGAGTACCAAAAAAGGCAGATATCTATGACATTTTGAAACCGGGCCAACTGGGCCATTGTGAGACACTTCACAACCTGGGATACCAAGGCAGCGATGCAGAGGCATCCTCAGGATGCTAAGTACTGGTGAAGTTTCTTCTTGAATTAAGCACCAAGAATGGGAAAGTTTTTTCCTTTTGTAAGTGCTTTCTTCCTCTAAAGATGCAGGTTCACACCTCTCTTCCACTTTGTTTGGAGCAGAATTTGACAGGAGCCTGTCTTTCTATGAGAAAATGCAAGAAAAAGAAACAGGAAAGGCTTTTCTGTTTCTTTGGTCAGACCTTTCCCATGTTGCATAAATAAATATTTGTGAAATCAGGGGCTCCAGCCTTGGTTTTCCACATCCCACTGAGGAACTGAATCAAAATGGCAGAGTGACCCTCTGTCTACACTCTGAGGTTGTCTGCTGGAGAAGGCCAAGGAGCATGAAACATGCTGGCGTCAGGATTTTGGCTGAGATGTAACTCAACTCACTGCTGGGTATGCAGGTGCTTGGAAGGTGTAATGGAAATATTTCACTGCTGACAGGTCACAGTTAGCCATGAATTTTGAGGATCTTGACTGTCAGCCTTGACTGAACCAGCCCGTGGTGATAGTCATTCAGCTTTAGATGTCAAAAGGTAGATGTTCAGCAGTTCAGCAAGTTCTCTCTTAATAAGCACGTTCAGGGGGTCTTCAAAGAGGACAAATTGTACTATGGAGCTTCTCAGTTCCCTGCACTGGCTCTAAGTGGCACCTAGCATGACCAGCCCTTCCTTAAGTAAGGCCCTTACGTTAAGTGCCCAACGTAGAGTCCACGAGTCTCACCTCTAGGTTTGCCTGTGAATCCCTCTCTCAATTTCTTTTAATTTCACTAGAAGTGAGAATTAACAGTCTGCCTGTGTTTTTTTTGTGTGTGAATGATCTATTTGAAAATAGACTTAGGCAAATCATCCTAGACTACACCGGCCATAAAATATAGTGCCTGTGGTGCAAAAGTGGTTAGTGCAGGGTACCACAAAGGGAGAACAAAAGTGCCCTATAAAGCATTTTACTTGTTATGTGTAAAGCACAAACAATTTATGGAAATGGTATTTAACTGATTATTCAATGTCCAATTATTCACATCTAAAATAATTCCTGAAGTTGGAGAAATAAAACAGTGAATGACTCCATTTAGGAAATCCTTTTGACTCAAGTGCTTTCCTTGAAACAGCAAATAGCTCGATGACCTCAAGGACATATTTAATTGTGCCTTGTAATAAAGTAATGTAATTAGCAATTACTTAGGAATGATGCTTTAAAATACTTCACAGCTACAACGGAAATGCTTTTATTCAAGCGGTTTTGTTTTCTTTTGACTTCTTTTAGAATAAAGTAAGTTCCCATCTGAATGTAGCTCATACCTGAGTTCCTCAGATTGTTCCTCAGGGTGTGCAAAGGTGAGCAGTTTTATTTGACAGCAGATCTCTAATGGCTGTAGGTCTCTCCTTTCTTAGAGGATAAAATTAAGCTTGCAGGAGAGCAGTGCAAGGCATGCATTTCACCAGGCTCACACAGTGATTTGGCCAGGCACGCAGGCCAGCACTCCAATCTCTTTTTCTTTTTTTTGCCTTTGTGTTTCCCACCAGGTACTGCCTTCAGTAGTGGCAGGTTTGGTGGCACTCACCTATGTGTCACTTCATAGTGGTTTACGTTCCGCTGGCAACAGAAACATGGCACAGGTGGGCAGCTCTGTCTTAAAAATAATAGACATGAAGAGAACAGGAGGCTATGTGTGCATACTTTTCTTATAAATCATTACATGTTAATCTGAAAGCTTTCAAATCAAAAATCAACTGTATAAAGGAAGCAAAAAAAGAGAAGCAAACTAAGCTCTAAAAGAGGTACTAGCACAGTGACTGAGAGAAAATACTGATATGTCCTTAAATTTGGTGGCAGTAATAAATTAATAAATTCGCTTACAGGTCGGAATCCAGATTCATATGATTCTGTTACCTGAGCAGAGGAAAATAGCAAATCCTATTCAAAAATCCTGATCCAAGGTACAGGAATATCCTGTGATTTGTATAGGGCCAACAACGTGCTTATATTATTTCTCTGCCAATACCAAAGAGTTCAGTAGTGTCCAAAGTACGTTCCCCTGTTTTGCATGCTGGTGTCTTTATCTCTGACCTTGCCTGCTGTTCAGGGGCAGCCTGTATCACACTATACCAGGCACACACATCACAACAGATGAGGCTGCTGAGCAGATGCTATAATCTCTTCAGTGCAGCCCATTTTAATGTGCTCAGAAGGGCTTACTAGGCACTAACACGTGGGCTTACCTGGGGAAGCATTAGTGCCATCGCTAGAGCGTGTTACTGCACTAGCACAGTCCCATTTTCATCCAGTTCACTCATCCCACAAGGAAGCAAACCTGACAGCATCAAGCAAGGGTAGAAAGCAGCTCTCTGTTCTCGACGCTAAAGATTTATGTTCCTCCGCACTCGGAAGGTCCCCTGATCCCACATCTCTCTAGGCACTTGCTCTGACCGTGGTAATAAAGCCTGCCCCTGGGATGACTGAAGGCTTGTTCTAGACTGAAAGGAGTAAACAAGCGCTGCCTTGGCACAGTGCAGGTTAACTCAGCTGTGCAGAGAGCAGAGCAGGGACAGCAAATTACGTAAGAAAAAGATCTTCATCCTGGGATGGGTATATTCAGGAAAAGAAACACAGCGTGGCTATCTCATGTTCTGGTTCCAAAGAGAGGCAATTAGGAGTCTAACCCAGGCATGAACAATTCAGTTTCTGCTGCCTGTTTTTTATATGGCCACTGGAATGTGTCCGGGGGACCTGGTGGAACCGAGCACACAGTTTGGCTCCAGGATGTCACAGGGGTAGGCAAGTGGACGGATAGATGTCCCAGCACCTGCAGCCCCCATTTAGCACGTCTGCTTCACTTTTCACAGATGTAACCCCCATGGGGACCTCTCCCAGGCCAGGCAGGACCTGCACCAAATGGGGTGAATGCATTGACTGAGGCATGAATTTCCTTATTACTGGGGTTGGGGGTTCCCTAAATGACCTGCTGCTGCCAAACACAGTTTGGCAAAAGTTTATTGAGGAGAAGAACCAAACTGATGGTCTGACCTAGGTGCTAGAATGTCCTGCTCAGTTAGAAAAGGAGCTCAGATCACACAATGAATTTGAAGCACCAGTGGTGCTGCTGGCGTGAAGGGGACAGCATGTGGCATGTGTCTTTGCGTCCTGTGATGCAAGTGTCTAGCTTTCTGGTTTAGTTTGATACATTTCCCCCCACTCCCAAACAAGAAGGGAGTGGTAAAAGGAAAACTGCCAAACTACGGTGATCTCAAGGGGTCACCACACCTCGTAATTCCCACAGATCAGCCTATTTGTTTCTTTTTATCTGGAAGCTTGAGAGACCTTGGCTGGTGGAAGAGGGAAACTGGTAGAAAGAATTTGCTGTATATAGAACAAATGGGGAAAGGATAATGTCCTAAACATGGAGCAGCATTTAAAATGTCTGGGGTAGTACTGGGCTGTGCATGTTACTAGGAAAGTATACGTTTAAAGTGTATAGTCCTCTTAAAAGGCATACATCTCAAAGTATGGACATAAATGGTATTTATTTCTGCATCTTTGATCCAGCATTCAAGAGCTTTGCTGTATACAACATACCTTGAAGATTGGGTGTGTACAAGTGTAATTTCTGCAAATGTTGACAAGAGAATTACTGCTGTTTTTTATCCTGGCTTTACTGTGCTTAGATATTGATGAGGACTTTGTGGTAGAACTGTCCCATCTAAACAACGGGTCGTCTCTTAGTATGTCAGACCACTATGGCATGGTGATCACAGCTCTGCTCGTGGTCACAGCTTATGTTACTCATTCCGTGTACTGGTGCCAACAACATACCACAAAGGTAAATTATATTAAATTATTACTTTCTCTGAACAGTTTTGTAGTATAGCTGTAAAGTATAAACTATTTTCACAAAGTTTCCTATTCTAGCTAAACTGTGCAGATAAATGTCTCCTCGAGTGTTGACAAGAGGTTGGTGTACAGATGTCTACACCCCTGTGCTTTCCAATGATGCATTGGAGCCTCCCTGCTCTCTCGGTGGTTTTCTTCAGTATCTGTTATAAATGTTGGTTTGTTATTTCATTCTTTTTCGTTCAGTCCCATTTTGCATCAGTCTGCTTCATTTCATGTGGCAGTCCCATCAGATCAGAGAAGCCAAGCATTTCTGGATCACATCAGAATCTGAATGGGAGAGGTATCAAATAAGACCAAAGCGTGCAGAAAGCAAGGATGAGGATTCAGCAGTGGCCTGCTCCCTTTCCAGTCTGCCCCACAGTTCCCGTTCTTGACAGTTCCTGACTGCTCCATGATGGGTGGGCAGGATCCTGAAGAAATGGATGATCCTTTTTTTTCCCGAGTGAACTGTAACTTTATTGAATCAGGGAAATCACATTAGAATTACGCTGTGGGTGATGTATCCTAGATGGTTAGGTTCTCAGATACGTAGAGGAACGCTCAGTGAGTCAGCCCTGCAATTTTTGGTGGAGTAGGTCTATTCCGGTGTGTGGGTGTTCACAGAACAATTACGTAAGTGTCAGGGTAGCGAGGAACTTTTGACATTTCTGGCAGCTTAACTGAGTTCTTTTCAGTCAAAAATACTCGAATTGTTGTTCTCTTGCATTAAACACACATCATTGCCTTAACTGGATTGGGGGGGAGGGCATTTTCTGAAGCATCACTTGTCAGGGCAAGATATTGGAGCAGTTTTATTCTTGAGAAAACAGGAGATTTTTCACAGTTACAGTGAGACGAACATTTGTGAGAACCGTTTTAAATCATATAAGAGGGTGCGAAAGTTGCCATGCCATATGCCTGGAATTTACTATGGTAGAGCTAATTGCTGCCACTGAATGTAAGGGCCCGTCAGCTTTTTCATCATCACACCCACCCTCAACACCTTTTCTTATTTTATTTATTTATTTTTTGGGGAGTTTTAAGTTTGCCTGACTCTTGTGCCATATAGTTTTTGGGCTGCAGAATGATAATGCAACCTCCAAGCTAACTCTTGAAATGCCTTACATCCTATATTCAAGGTGAATAGATTAGGTACCCCACTGACGTATGGTGGATTAAATTCCAAGGCAACTGCTCTTCTACGTGTATTACACAGGGAAACAAGGAGAACTGGTTTGTCTCCCAAGAGCAAGATACCTAATTTAGTCAGACTAAACCAGTGTCCAAATGACATTTTCAGGGAAGATTTCTTTCTAAAGATCAGATAGGAAAGAAACAAAATATGATAACTGTTTTCTTTCTTGTTTGATCCAAATTGTGTCTTTGACACCAAAAACCTCCCATCAAACTAGCCAATGGACTTTTTGTTCTGGCTAAATATTAAATCTTTCAAACGATCATGACCTTGAAACACTGTCTATTCTTCTACATGGTGCCACAATGAGGTCACAACTCTGAATGGTGCTGGGTGATCATCTGGCAAAACAGCATTAGTCCATGGCTGCTGGAGAGTCAGCAAAGGGCCTTAGGATGTTTTTCACCTAAAAAAAAAAAAGTATATTTTCTGCCATCAGACACAGAGAAAGGCTCTGTTACCTCTCTGTGGACAGAGGGAGAACTGGACCTGTGTGGGGGTGCTTGTCCACATGGGCTGTGTTAGCAAGTCCTTACTGAGACTGGAAGTACGTGAGATGAAGGCTCTACCAGTGACAGTTTGTGGTGAGGAATCAGTGAGATAACCTGTGTTCTTTGGGCTCCAACCAATTTATTTTTGGCCAAGAATTTTCCCAATTAGTGGGGACAACTTCAGCCTGGGTGTTCCGGCTTACTAATATGTACATTATGCCAGCTTAGACTCTCAGCATAAGGGGGTTCATTTTATCACTTGCCTCTGAAATTAGCAGACTCAAAGTTTGAATCTGCAGTCACTGCAATCATCCAATTGATTCTCCAAAAATCAGAAAATTCTGGAGATCTGCAGTGTGAATCTGTGGGCTTATATGACTCGCATCCTGGTGGACTGAAGGGATTCATTGTTCTGATGAGTGCAGGAGGAATTGCTTAAATCCAGTGAGCAAAAACAAAGGGACTCTCAGTGCCTCATATTTCCTCCCCAGGATTTGTGCAAAGTAAATAAAGGAACTAAGTCTTCTGCAGTGAGTGCTCAGGATGAGAGCACTCTTCATTCTAGCCCAGTGCTTTCAACTGCCACCCGTGTCAATTCACGTAGTTACTCAGAGAAAATTGGAGGCAAATAAGCATGAGGTCTTGCATACCAAGAGCTCTCTATGCTCACTGATAAAATTTAGGTTCAGACACAGACTAATTATTTAAAAGTAATCGCTCCCCATCCTTTGAGACCCATTGACAGCACATGCAATGCGTCTGCTATGTCAGGTGGGCATGAACTGTTACATCCTTGTAGGGAGAGGTCACCTACCCCCATTGCTCACCTTGTAAGCACTGCCAGCCAGGGCAACCTCAGAAATGTACAACAGGATATTTCCTTTGAAGGGTTTTGTTAGCTGGACATATTTTTTTTCTGAAAATCTACAAAACTGAGTGTATGAATGCTGCATTATTAACTACTAAAGCTAGGAGATACATTGCTATGGGAAAATACTGATTACAATCTTCTAATTGTCAGAGGCAAATCTGCCACTCTCCATTGAGGAAGTATCGCTTGATTTAATCACTTGGCTGGTTTTGTCATCTAAGTAAGATGATCAGTATTCTCAAGCTAACAACTGGACTGGAAACAAATAGAGCAGTAGTTATTCTGGTTTTAGTGGCAAGGCAACTGTAGGTAAATTGACCCAATTCTCTTCATTGATATGTTCCATAACAAATAACAACTGTAACATTAAAATAGTAGCAAGAAACAATAGCAAAATTCACAACCATTAGAATAACAGCAGTCTGTGTAGCAAAAAAACATTTTAAATTGCAGTGCCTCACTTCCCTGTGAGTGGAGTTATAGCAGTTTTTCAAGATTAGCTGACATAGTAAGGCAACAGCAGTGCCTGGAATAGGACCCATGATGTTGATTGTCTAGTTTCTCTCATAAGCATAGCCCACATTGATTTTGCAACTGAGTCACTGCAAAAATATATTGCATATTACTTTAGAAGGCAAATGAGGCCAAAATTACAGAGAAATTAACCAAGGGCTTTTTATTCTCTGGGCTTGGAATTGATCAGGGGGTCTGATAATCCATTAAGCTGAACTCAGCACATCGCTTTTAGAAGGAAGGGGAAAATGAACTTCTGACTGCAGAGACAGCAGAGATGAGATGGGGAAGACATGCCAGAAGGATCAGGTCCAAGTGTGGCAAGGCGAGGTCCAAGCAGGGGTTACAAGTGAGGTCAAGGTGATCCCAACACCTCCCCTACACCAGCAGCTGCTCTGCAGATCTGTGCAGCTCCAGCCCTGTGCCCCTTATCTGCTTTCCTCCCAAACTCCCACCTGACCTTCATACTTAGACCTCCAAAAAAAGTGTGAGCTGCCTCTGTTCACTACAGCTTGCAGAGTTTGCCTACAAGCAATTCCTGAGCATCTGAGGTATGTCCTACGTGCACTGTTGCGAGGCACACTGTGACAAAAGGGTTACCTGGGCCAGGCCATGAGTGAACTGAGCATCTGCTGAGGCTGTTTTTGCCTAAGGCCACCCCTCTGAGCAGGAGCTTGTCAGGGGGCAGCCAGGGGACTTTCTGCTCGCTCAGGGGGTGCTGACCTTGGCTGAGGTCAGGGAGGAAGGAGCAAGGTCTAGACAAAATGGGGCTGCTGGACCTGAGGCCACAAGACACGTGGTCTCTGTCTGAGAACAGGCTGCCTGCCTGGCCCATTCTCCATCTGGGCTCTTGTGGGCCTCTCTTTCTGGGAGAAAAGGCCTTAGATGAGGTGTTTTTAGATAGAGACTGTTTTCTTTAGCTCTTCCTAATCAGCCCAGCAAGGACATTTGTGGAAACTCAAGGGGTCTGTTTTCATTTCTACTGCTGGGTGAGAGGGCACCTCACACTTGTCTGTGAGTTGGTCTAATCTGCTTTTGGAGGAAGTTAAATGCTTCTTGAGAAGTGGCTAGGAGGGTTTTGTTTTCTCAGTCCTTTACTTCCCTCAGGTTCAAAGAAGGGTTTCTAGGAAGCAATTTGCTTTTTTTTTTTTTTTTTTTTTTTTTTTTTTTCCAGCCCTGGTTGCAACTCGGNAGCACTTCTAGGAACCTATAGTCAGTATATACCTGGAAGAGAGAAGATGAGTGTATCATTTCAGAGGAATCAAAATGAATTCCTGAGAACTGTATGTCAGAGATTTCCTCCAAGGGTTTTCTTAACATAAGATCCATGTTCTGAAATTTCCCATGTGTTTTCATGGCTTTCTTAAGAACATGTGGGCTATATTTTCTATAGTGGCCTTTGGACCAGCGTGAATTTACCTTCCAGGAACTGGGGGTTTTAACTGAAGCAACCCAAAGATCATGTCAAAGAAATTTTTTGCCCCTCTGTCAGTGACATTTGTGAATGATGGAAAACGATCCATATGGCTAAACAGACTATGTCCACTCCCCCACAAGTAGTGACTTAGAAGATGAAAGAAATATTCATCCTGATCATCTGTTTTGTAACAGGATATTTATCTCAAGCTTTCAAGAATGTCATTCTTGGGGAGGAGGGGAATAGGCAGTAAGAGAGGATCTGTAATAGATTATTGATGCTGGGAAGCAGGTAAGCCATAGGGCAGAAAACCTGCTTGAGCCCCACCAGCCCTGCTGTTGCCCAGGAAGAGGGACTGTGGGCCTGCCATAATACGAGGAGGAGGAAGAAGGGGAGGAGGAGGCATTCTTACCACATGGTCAGTTAGGAGTCCAAGGAGAGTAAGTGGGTTTTGAAAAACGGTAAGGTCCTAAGGGTGTGTGTGTGTGTTCATCTCTAATGCATGTGAAGAGAGGACTGTTTAGGACAGAGACCAGGGATAGGGCTGTAAATCTGGTTCTGCAAACACATATGGGAAAGTTCACCCTGTTGTGTTTCAGGGAGGCTGGCAGTGGAGGAGGCTGAATCTCAGCTCTGTGTCTCTGCTCTGGTTAAGCAAATGGCACTGTTCTGACCTACACTGGCCCAGTGTTTGTGGCCATCTGAAAATGACCTCATTTGAACTCCGGTTCTGAACTAAGGAGCATAAAAATTGCAAAGCTCTTTGCTTCTAGTCAGGACTTCTAGGGTTGGTATTAATAGCTTTGGTGAACTGTAGTTCATTGATTTAAAGCACCTGTGCTTTTGCAAGTCAGGACTTTATCAATTTTTTTATCACTTACACAGGAAGAGTGCTGGGCTTAATGCTATTTATCCAGCTGGACATATTGACTTTGACTTAGGAGATCAAAGCATTTTGTTAGGGATTGTGTAACATCTTCATATAAGAACTGTCAGGGGTAAATTTACCAAAGCCTGAAGCTTTGATTGATGATCATTTTGCATGAGTGTTCAGCATAAGGAAGCACACAATAGACCCTTTCTCTTAATAGACCTGCAGGCCATGGCACCTTTAAACATACATATTTTGAAACACATTTCATCACCTCCTGGAACATAACACTACACAAAACTCTGGAAGGTACTCTGGAAAGTGAGCTTTCCCTGTGTGAGTAAATGGCTCCGAGGAGGTGGCCCAAGACCCTTTAAGATGTGGCTTGCTGTGGTGCAAACTGGGAGCCAGTGAACAGAATGCATTAGTTATCTTTATTAGTATTAGTATTAGTATTATTTGCCATTGAAATAACAGTGTTTCCCAATACGTAGAAGGCTGGAAAGTGCTAGCTCCAGAGCTCACAGATTCAGTTTTCTGCTCCAATGCAGCACTGCAGGCAGCAACACAGCCTGGCAGATAAAGCGAGTCCTTCCTCCCAGGCGAGGTAAAAGAGACTTGACTTCTAGTCCCAGCTTAAGGCAAGACATGCCACCATCTGTGGAACAACTTCCCTCATCTATTAATGTGTGAAGGGTACTAAGCAGGCTTGTTACACACTTTGGCATCTTTTATCACTAATTATTGGGGTTTATTCACATCCTATAACTTTTAAAATGCTGGACACTGGCCCCCAGCTTGGAAAAGGACACTAGCCATAGGGGCACTAACTGCCCTCCCATGATGGAGAATATCTTCTACTGTCATCTATAAAAGGAGCCATGGAGATAATCTCCTATCTCTGTCTCAAACTAAGCCATGCAGAATACTTGTCCCAGCCTCAGTGGAATTAAAACAACAGCAGTCCCCTCATCACAGGAGGTGTTGGCAACATGGATTTACTCTTTGGATAGTTGCCTTTGCTACAGTAGTAGGGGGCATGTACAGAATTAAAACAGATGGAATATGGTAGAGAGTTGTCTAAGCTTTTCTCTCAACGCTAAATTGAAATCCAACAATCTATATAGGGTTAGACTAGCCCTATTATTGTCCATCCATGGGTTTTAAAGCCATGCAGAACTTTGGAAGTTGTTGTTGCCCTCCTTTTGGCTAGGTGCTCAGAGCACTGACCCAGCCCAGAAGATGGGCCAGCCCTACTTGGCAGCTGTGCCCTGCAGCTCGGCCAAGGTAGGGGCATCTGCAGCCAGATTGCTCCTACCCATAGCAGCAAGGGCACCATGAAAGCTGGGAAAGGGGCTTGTTGCTGCCGCCGCTATGTCTTCTACTCGCAGCCTTCGTCCTGAGTGTGCCACGGCCTGCGCACAGCGGCTTTTCCTTTCTTTTCTTTCTGTTTTTTTTTCTTTTTTTCTTTTAGCTATAAACAAACAAACACAACCTAAATATTTGGAGCACAGATTGCATGGCTCAAGGACTCAGGATGATTAAAAGCAGGAGCTATACAGAGACATCCAGAAATGATTGTTTTTAACAAGACAGGAACTTTGTCTGAAAACAGGATGACCTGCTACAAAAGACGCCAACAAATCCCCGTAGAGCTTTAGAAAAAACAAGCAGGCGCCTGAGTGTGCTTTAAAAAAAAAAAAANNNNAAATCCCGCCTAGTAATAAAAAGGCATGTAAGGGTAAACAGGAAAAGAGCACTCCACACTGCTGAGCAGCCTGGAGGAGGAGAGGCTGGGAAGAGCACTGATCTGAAAACCTGATATGGAAACTGAAGGGAACGAGTTCTTCATATCCCCGGGTACAAACTGGCTGTGCAAACACAGTGTCAGGGCAGCTGTGAGCGGCACTTGCCTGCTGGTTTCAGCGTGCCTTCACTCCAGTAGTATGGAGGCTTTGGGACAGCAGTGGGGACTCCGCAGGTGGTGTTGGCTTCAGTGTCATTTCAGACTTGCATGAAATACAGCTTCTTGCATGAATTCAGTGCTCTCAGACATACGGTCTGATTTTTGGGTTGTCCTGTGTGGACCCAGGCGTTGGACTCGATGATCCTTGTGGGTCCCTTCCAACTTGGGATATTCTATGATTCTATGATACAGGCTTGAGAGTCATTTCTACTGCAAAACTTTATTTCCTTAAGATACAGTTACTGCAGTTCTGCACACCTGTGCTGCATTTATACAGTGCTCTCCTAATTTTAGCGTGAATCTCATGACATATGTTGTTTTCCGCTAAGCCTCAGCTCCCAAAGTCTTGTAATTGCATGACAATCTCATTCTTTATATATATGAAATGAGTCTTTCTAGCCTTCATGCCTAAGAAAGAAAATCTTGAAATCATAACGTGTAGACCAAAACCCCTATTCTCGCTATTTTTTGATGGTGAATTTTAAAATCAACTACTATTTTGGGGAATTAGGATATTGACATTTAGGCTTCATGGTGTTAACAGCCGCTGCTTATTGGCAGAATCTGCAGACTCAACTCCTATGCAGGTTTCCCACCACTGCCTGCTTGCCATCAGCCAGCGACCCGTGACTCTGGCCGTGATGGGACACGCAGGTAGCGTCGGGCCTGGGGGCTGCAGCAGGTTTCCCCTTTGCTGTGCTCCAAAGCCCAGCACTCCCTCAGGCCTGACACAGCAGCTTGTTACAGCTCGTGCTCACGCGAGGCCAGAAACAGATTCTGCCGGCCCATACAACCCACCGAGAGGAAAGATTCGTCCCCTCCAGCGCAGGGCCCAGCCCCTCAGAAGGCCAGACGAGTGGCTTGGCCCCGTGTCACTGCCTGGGCTGCTTGGGGGCTGTCGGCCCAGAGGTGGCTCCCTCCCGGGCACCAGCGGGACTCTGCGCTGTGCCCTGCGCAGGCTGCAGCCCTTCTTCTTGGGGGGTCCTGAAGAAAACACTCTAGTCCCAGCTACCTCCATGGCCTCACAGGCACTGATGCGAGTTGCCAAGAGGTTTCTGGATCGCTTTCCCTGAGACGAGCCCTAAATTCCCAGCGACGCACGTCAGGTGCCCCGGTTGTCTCCTGTGGAGTGTTTGTGTCCCTCGGGAGCGCGGCTGCCACTGGTGCCAGGTGGCCGCCCCAAGAGGCGCCGGTCCTTTTGGGAGGGACGAGCAGGGGAGGACGGCTTGTTTGCGAGCTCTTTGGATAATGGAAAAGACATTAGTCTCCACCCTTTTCTGGGTATTGCTTTTAGGCTGTTTGTCCTTGCCTGCTGCGCGCTCGGGATGTAACCTCCAGCCGAAGGCCACATCTCTCAGTGGGTCCCAGCTCCGCAGCTGGTCCTGGGCCACCTGCTGCTGCCCCATGCCTTCTTGGCCCCAGCACCTGATGCCAAGCGCTTCCCGCTGAGGAGCTTGCAGGTTTTGATTCATGAGCAGTTTACCTGGGCCTTTTGATTTTGCACCTGCAAACTGCATTGTCTGCAAGCTCCCAAACGGCCACTGTTGGGGCCATCGAGTGATCTCCATGTACAGACCCGCGTGTGCAGAGGTGCGTGGCCAGGCAGTGGCTGGGCTCTGGGCAGCCAGCAGCGAGGTGGCCGGCTTCCCCCAGCACTGCCAGCCTGCTGAGCGGCCTCCTGGGGAGGCAGGACGTGCTCGCCTGGGTCTGGTGTTTCCTGCAGTGTAGCCCTGGTGGCTTACAACAGTGTACAAAGGGTCAATTTTGCCTAAGTAGGCAAGGAACAGACAGCAAACTGTACTTTCCTTTCCTGAAACGGCTGGCAGGGCTCTGCCCCACGGAGCTGGGGGACACCTGCCTGGCCTCGCCTCGCGTGGGGATGAGCTAAGCTCAAGCTTTCTCAAGTAGCCACATACCTTGGGCACGGATTTCTGCACTCACTGTTTCATTACAAAAAGGAATTGCGATTTCTTCCTTCCTTTAGTGTCAATGAAAGGTGATTCGCCACTGTTAACGTCTGTGATCGCGCACTGAACATGTGACTGCCCATTTTCCGTGGCCTGCAGCACCCTTCAGCATTGTACTACTTAAGAATTACATAGCAGATACTATGGTCAGGGAAATTTCCAATTTCCAAGAACTAAAATTAAAACTGAATGAATTTTTTATCTCCTCAAGATGGATAGAAATGCCAGCTGCTTTGTCCACTGGTTTCATAATTATCAGATTCTCACACACATGCTCACAGCACATGACACAAGCATCTATAGCAGCTTGCTGGTGTTTGCCTCTATATCTTCCAAACTAACCATGCACATACAACACACAACCTCTTTGCTAGTAGCAAGCATGTCTATGGAAGGATCTTGAGAACTTTATTCTTACAAGATGTTCTTGTCTTCCTTGGACAAGGAAAGACATAATTTCATTTATATTGGTCTAAGAAAAATGAATTCTAATTAAACATGTCGAGGCAGTGATGGTTTGATTCAAAAGAGATGGTAAAATAAGTGCACAAGATACTTAAATACATCGTAGGGGGAAAAAAAAAAAAAGAGTGAATTCCTTCTCCATAAGAAAAAGATCCTATAAACTCTTCCTTAAAATGAAAGCAAATTGGGTGAGATATCTCAGGTCTCAAATTCATCTTACAAATTGTCGAAGGAGCAGAACAAAAACAGTATTACTGGAGATCTAGCATGGAAAAATATGTTTCATTTATGTTAAAAAATGGCAAGTTCAGGGCAGTTACTTAGATTTCTGCAAATTTCTTTCCCTTTTTTGTTTTTTTCTTTCCCCCCATATCTCTGTAATGAGTAAGAGGTAGTAGCTTCTGTTTGTCACTTCTTATTTGAATGGTGAACCTTATGAGCCTTTGTGTGTGTGTGTGTGTTTGCAGACATTTTAACACTTGCAAATGAATTGGTCACCTCAGAATCTTGTACAGGAGTCACGGAGGATTGATGCCATTAGTGCAGGACAACTTTTAGGCCATTTACTCTTTAATAGGCTATGAGGTCTTTTGCTATTTTGGTTCTACCCGGCAGGATCTCCAGCTTGGTCAAGTACTGCTCCCTTAGCAGCTGTCATCTCTGCACCCTGCAAATGCCTGGAAACACAGACTGTCTTCATGGACAAAAAAAAGGCCATTCACATCAGCTGTTTTGCTGCAAAAAGCTCAGTGTTTGGGGCAGTGGAAGCATGGCCTCTTCATGATGCCACTGCCTCCCCAGGGAGATGCTGCCATCCGCAAGGGTTAGCTGGGCAACATGGGTGGTGTAGGGCACAGGGAGGCACAGCCTGGTGCTGGCATCACCAGCAGCATGGTCACGGCCACTGCTGGCCCCAAGCAGGGAGGTGGTCCTGTTTTCTTGGAATAACATCTCATTTCCCTACTCATTGGCGTGCTCCTGGGGGGAGAGAAAATCCTTCTCTTATCTTCACAAATCTGCTCTTTTTCCACTAATCGCCCAGCCACTCAGTTGAAAGAGAATGCTGAAATATCAGAAGGACAGATTTTATATTCTGCAGAGGGACTTCAAACCAAACAGCACAGGACTGGTTTGATTCCATGCCGATTGCTTTTGGTGGAGAAAAACCATGGCTGAGATTCTGCATCTCTAGCTGTCAGTGGTGCAGAAGCAAACCCTAGCACAGATTGTGGCAAATGTGTGATAAGGAGCTCTGAGTTAGGAGGGACGACACTCCAAAGAGAATGCTTCAATGAAGCTCTTTTTCTTTGTATTTCAAGTAGTCACAGATTTTTTTTTTCTCGCTTCAGATATTATTTTGCATCATCCTTGCCATTTGGAAGAAAGGAATGATGTTGTTCTGATCTGCTGCCATAAAATATGAAAAGTTGTTTGTGTGATCTTCTGAGCAGATTAGAACTGGGAATTTCCACTTTAGTGGGATTTTCAACATGTTGAAATTCGTTTTCCTTTCAATCTAGACAAGCTACAGTAGTGTCAAGTTTTCCTACAAACTAGAAATTCCCTCCCCAATCAGATTTGTAAAATATGTGCATGGTTTATTAATCTCTATAAACAGTGCTTCAAAGCAAGATGTTCATTTGTAACTTTCTTTTATTGTTTTATATAATTTGATTTAAAAATTATTCAGTGGCTATTCTGGGAGCTCATAGCTCATAGTTCAACCATCTAGAGTCTCAAAATATTCAATGAGGGAGGATTCTCAGAGACCATCAGCACCAATCTTGCTGCTCCCTCTTGATCATTGACTTTTGGGAACAGAACATGAAAAAACCACAAGTGCTTTCAGCAAACCCAACATTAAATCACACTATTTAGTGCATTGAGTTAAAAAAGAAATACTGTGAAGGTGGTAGCTGCATGGAATGGGTCAGCATCTCTCCAGTGATACATGTCGTCTACGATCTGCTATACCTGAGTAGCAAGACATGATGATGGAGCAGTCAGCGCAGGCGTTACTATGGTTAAGTGTCTGTTTTCCTAACATTACAAGATGACATATGGATTTCCTTTACAGGAGGCTGGCTACTCCTGGTGATGGAAATAATAGAGACAGCACAGATACGAGTGCTTCTAATTCTCACAGCAGACTTAGGTATGGCTGCATTACCCTGCCAGCAATCTGGTTTCAGAAGGGACACGCATGCTGCAGTGGCACTGGCACTGCAGGGGCTTGGAGAAGAGCCAGCCTGGATGTAGGGTTGAGGCACCAACAGACCCATGCTGGAGACAGCCTGGGTCTCCCTGTGCTGTGTCCCAGCCACTTTTCGGTGTCAGGAGGGGGTGCGCTCGCCTCCCAGCCAACTCTACGTAGAGCTGGTTGTGTTGGGCTTAGCCTCGTGGGGATGCGGCCGTGCTGCTTCTTGATTCATCCGGCCCTGGGGACAGCGCAGTCGTGTTTGCGCGGTGCTTCCTCCTAGCCAGCTATCCCTGCTCGGCTGGGCTGAGCCAAAGGGGGCCATCGTCCCCAGGGCGCTGTTTGTCCCCCAAATAGCTCAGCAGCCCCGGTGCTGGGGTGAGAAGCAGGCTCGGGGAGGCCAGCTGGCAGCATTGCACCTCTGTAGCAATTAGGCAGATAAGTCTGTTGCTCTTAGAAGGACACATGGTATAGGGGAGGTTGGACTTTACATCATGGAGTTTATATGCTGTGGCCTGGGCCATGCCAGCCCAATACCTCATGGGGACAGCTTCTTGCCCCCTCCTTTCTTCATTTCTTAATCTGACATAAGCAATGCAAGATGGAAAGGTGCAAAGCAAAATGTAAGATTTATTAGGGTACATTATAGCAGTGCTATATATAACAATGCAGTAAAACCAAAAACAACAAGCAGCTAGCATAGGATTGTATCCACATGCATTTTGGATAAGTGCTTACACTTGCATGGAACCAGTTTCTGAGGCATTCAGCATACAAAATGCACCTTCTGGCCTTTCCTGGTATGAAATTCAGAACATTTTCAAAGTTTCTTGGCACTGTAGATGGCAAGTTGCTGTTGACTAGATGAAGTGATGCCACAAGTGGGAAGTGATAGATGAGGGGACAACAGTGCTCGGGGGCGCAGACGGATGGGTTTCCACCACAGTGCAGAGACAGATGTATCTTGTTCAGTCCAAAATTGCTTGTAAATTGTTATTGTCCAGTGTCACCACTGAGTGAAATAAAGCTGAGCTGATTACTGGCACAGAGTCTGCAGCCCTTTTCCCATAGTCTGAATCTATACATCACAGCTCCAGGTTAGATCGTATGTATTAGCAGTGAACATAAAATAGCTACAGAGCTCAGGAGTGCAGATGACTAGGGAATCATATGTTAATGAGATAAAAATTGTACTTTTCCTCCCAAATGCAAAGGGGCTATTTAAAGAGGAGAGTTTTCCTTGGTGTAAAGACCATTTCTGAGTTTTTTTTTTCCCATTGTTTTTCAGCATTGTTCCGGACAGGCTACCAGGCAGAAGGCAGTATTACCCGTGAGTGATGCAAGAACAGCTGGGGAAGGGGACAAGAAAGGCAGGAACGAGTTGCTGGGGGAGATAACTGGGGACACTGGCAGTGCATTGAGCCAGCTTCTGAAGAAAACAAGGAAGAATCTGACCAGAGCTGAAGCTGCTGCAAGAGGGATAGGAGGAGACTGGGGTGGATCCTCCTCCCCACAATGATGCCATGGTAAAGGAGGACCAATAACTATAAGTAGAAAAGACATAATATAAGGGACCAGTGGAGAAAATGCTTAGTAAGGGACAGAAAATGCCAGGCCTTCTTATGGTCCACTGACTCCCTGGCCAAGCTGTGTCCTGCAGCTGACGGATAGCCCTGGACAGGGAACAGCCAGCCAGGGAAAGCATTTCATGAGTGGGATGTATATGATGCAGTACTTCATCTC
This sequence comes from Anseranas semipalmata, assembly GCA_013399115.1. Lineage (NCBI taxonomy): Eukaryota > Metazoa > Chordata > Aves > Anseriformes > Anseranatidae > Anseranas > Anseranas semipalmata. Next base: position 154,527 of record VXAA01006523.1, read on the forward strand.
CAGGCCGTGGTGGAGGACAGGGAGCAGAGGTAACGTCATGATGGGAAGTAGCAGGCATAGATGTGATGTTCTTCCATCATGCTTATTTACGGTGTGGCAGCTGGGCTGAAAGTGCTCATTTATATTGCATTGCACGGTGTGTGAGTGCTCAGCAAACAAAGAGGCAAGCATCCAAAACCAAGGTATTAATACAGGCTGCAGATCAAGAGCGTGGTGAACTAAACGTGGTCACAAATAGGCTTTAATATTGCACTGCAGGACAGTAACTCCCACACTAAACCGAGAAGGGGTTTGAATGTGTGGGCTGCTGGCTTCACGCACTCCGGCAAGGCCCACCACATTGATATTTATAGTATGTGGGTGACTGAGAATAGCCTGGGGACTTGGCAAGGGCAGACTAGCTCTCCAACGACACACTGCAGCTGAGTTTAGGGGGTGAGGTAACTGAGCTGGGTTTGGGTCACCCAGCAGCTGTCCAAACCCAGCCGGCCGTGCTGGGCCACACAGCTGTGCAGACCGGGCTGGAACGAAGAACTCCATCGGGGCTACCACAGCCTGGGCAGCCTTTGGTGGTCAGACTTCCTCCTTCTGAAGAGAGAACAGGAAAAATGAGCTGGACAGGCAGGGCATTCAAGGAGGAGAGATTTCAGACTCCTCCGGAAAGTAAAGAACCCAGACTATAGCAAAGCATCTGGAAACATGCTTCCTGAGACCTAACTGTTGCATGTAAAATGCTATGCTGTGATGGGAAGTTGAAGAAAAAAATGATCAATGACTTTGGAGATGAATGACCAAACCACTGACATGAGAAAATGAGCTCTTGGTTCGCCATAAAGGCATCAGTTAAGCTTTCAAGGGTTGATGCAAAATCTCTTTCAATTTGGTGGCAACAGGCAGCAGAGAAGGAGGGGTACTTGTCTGAATTAAAGAACAGCTTCTGCTAGGCTGGTGTTCCTGGCAGGTTACACCTGCTTCCCACCCCGTGCCTTGCTGCCACTCTGTCTGGAGCAACGTGCTGTTAACAATAGCTGGTGGCTGGAAGGTACAGAGTGTGCTAGCTGCTCGTTTCCTCTTCCTCCCGGCCTGATTGTTATTGCAGAGCTCAGGAGCAAGAAGGGCTCTTTAACACCACTAAGCCACGAGAAACTGTGGCTGTGATAGTGAGGGTCCCATTTAATGCAATACGAAGTCAAAGAAAAACATTTAAAGAGAGAACATGCCTTACTGTAAGCACTTTGTACTGTAAAACGAATGTATATACACATACGCTCACATGCACACACATCCGGCAGGAGGTGTGCGTCCATGGGGGGAAATCCTGCCTGCACCAAAGTCAATGACAAATATTCCCACTGACCTCAGCAGGGCAGGGCTTCAGCCACTGTCTGTGCATGTGGTGGGACGTTGTGCAAGTGCTCAGGCAAGATGTGGGTGCATTTGCTCGCTGTAGGACCATGGGAGGCAGCCCAAGCACGCTAGCAACGCACTGAAATACAGATGGGGAGCGAGAGCTCGTCCCCAAGCCAAGCCCCAGGTGCCAGCTGCGGTACGTCTCCGTGTTGTCGTGCCTTTCTGCGCCGTGTCTGAGCTGCTGCAGCTTTGTCTGCCTGGGAGTTGAGGGAGCATCCCCAGGCGGTGACATGGCCCACCACAAGGATCTTGGAGGGGTCTTGGGTTGCTTGCTTCGTTTTGGTTCGGTGACCTTTTTGTGTGTGTTTGCTTCCTTGTTTGCCTTCTTAACATTTATTGGAGTTAGTCTAAAAATTGCTCAGCTGCCTTCGTTTATTCTGCTCCCAAAATAGGTAGAATAGTTTTCGAGGGTCAATTAGAATGGCCAACAGATCCTCAGATAACCATAATCCTGCATTCAGTGATTTCACCCTGCTTGATTTTACCCTCAGCTCTGTCTTTAGTGTGGCAGAAGTTCAAGAAACCTACTTCTACAAGTGAATTTAGTGGTTATGATCTTCAAAACTCCTGTTTTAATGCTGATTATATTTTTATTCCATTTTTTTAACTGCTTTGAATTTGTGCAGCTTGAAACATTGTTCAGTGTGGTATAGATGGAAATGTAAGATCCCAACATAATGCACATAAATCTTGTTTTCTTGGGTACCTTTTGTAGATCCACTGAAGGTAATTTAGGGACTCATGGTTTAAAGACCTGCTTTAGTATGTTTAGCTATAATGTGCCAAACTTGAGTGGCTAATTTTATATCAATCACTGCATGCAGTGCGCCAGCCACCCGATTTGCTTAATGTAAAATGTGTATTGTACTTATGGATTCCTCCTGTTCGTAACAATCATTTTGTAATAGCTGCATTCTCAGTTTTGCTGACCTTCTGTGGCACAGCGAGCACCACAAACCAGAATCACCACATCTGAAAGGCACTTGTCTGCCCCCTTCATCCTGTCCACACGCCTCCAAGCCGAGATTGCTCTGTGCAGCACAGAATTAGGTCAGTCCCGGCACCAGGGCTGTCATTCCTGCTGGAAAGCACTGCGTACCCATGACTGGGACCAGATTTGGGGCAGCATGCCAAGTTCTTTTGAGAATTTGGGCCTAGCTGTAAATATCATAGCTGATGGCTGCCCACTGCTGAAAATCTGCTGCAATATTATGGGTGCTGAACATTTGGTGAATGTGGTGATGAAGACCAGCAGTCAGTTGGGTGCTCTCTTTATTTGCAGGTGGCATAAAGGAGGGCAGAACAGGGCCCAGAAATGCATTCAAAGTCATAGATAGTGCCCGTGCAGGATTCCAGATACCTGCCAAAACCAAACCAAAACATGAGCATTACTAACAAACATCAAGCATACCTATTTTTGCATTACAAGTATAAAATGTTAAATCACTTCCAGAACAAAATGTCTGGATTACCGTTACAAAAGACTAGTGTGTCCTCAGCTCCTGCAGAAGTGCTCTGCACTAAGACACTGAATCCAGAGCTTTCCAGTTGGTCTGGACAAATGCATCCTCACTTCCATGCAGAGCTGTGGCCCCTTGGCCATGCTCTGTGTTTCACTGGAAAAGCTGGTAATATTGCAAACTTCTGAAGAAAAACTGCTGAATTGCTTTGGAGCGCTGGAATCTGGCTGGATGAAGTTGATTACTATTTATTTATTTATTTATTTATTTTTATTCATTTTAAACATGTGCATGAACTACTTTCAGAAGGTTATTATCTTTTCTTATTATTATTATTATTATTTTATGAATCTTTACACTTACTCTTCTTTACATATTCTTTACCTTCTCCCTTTGGAGCACCCTTGTATGTGGAAACCTGCACAGGACAACACATTAACAATTGTGGTAAGCACTCTATAAAGATGTAAAGTGCAGTTGTTGCCACAGTACTAACAAAGATTCTATCAAATTTTCCTTCGAACGGGGCTCTCAGCTGCTCCAGACCATATCTGGATGACCCCTACATGTGTTAGCAATATGCTGCAATGACATACATGTGTTCCCGGGTAGCCTATCCCAGCACAGGTTTCTTTGTTCCGAATCACATTATGCATGTGTTTGTTATTCATGTTTCTGCTTCCACAACTTTCCTTTGATGTAAGTTTAGTACAACTTTTTCATCATTATTTGAAACAGAAACTGTGGGACAAAAGGAACATCAAATATAGGAAGTACTGAACTGCATTTAGCCAATGGTTTATACCTTTTCTGCATGTCTAAGACATATATATATATATATATTATTTTTTTTTTTCAGAAGAAAAATAAAGGTCTTGACTTTTATTCAGGAGCTACAGGTTTAGCATAAAGGTCAGGCTGGGATGCCATGGCACGGAGAGGGTTTGTGTCAGGGAAGGCAGGAGCAGATTCAGATTGACTCCAACAGTGCTAGAGACATTTTTTTCTGAAGTGGACACTAGCTTCTAAGTCCCCTGCAAATTCTCAGGAAAATAAGTCCTACACTGTATCATATACATCTTTGGAAAATGACTAGAAAGATGCTTACATAAAGGCTGGGAAAGATGCTTAATATTAAGCTACAGTTTTCTCTGTAAATGTTTCTGAGCTTCACCTGCTATTACCTTCACAGTGTATGAAGGTACACTTCTCCGTGCTTAACCTTTAAACAAAATTTCTGTGATTATTGGCCTTCATTCCCAGAGCGACTGTGAGGAAACAGGGCAGATGGGAGCAAGGTTTCCCAGTGGATTCTACTGAACATTTCTGTGGTGATTTAAAGCTGTGTTAAACAATAACTTGCTCACATTCGAAAGCAGAGCATCCCAAGATGCTGCATGAGGCAGGGGAGAGAACTGAAATTGCTTTTGCAGAGATGCTAGGCCTAATTAAAGGCTCATGTCTGAATCCTACAGCTAACAAACCGCTGTACATCAAGGGAAACGGCTCCCTAAGTAGCATTTTACAAAACACTAAATATACTGTCATAACAATAAAACCTAACTATCCAGCTGCCAGTGAACCGTGTGCGTGTGGTACAGTGGACATCACATCCCCCCTCTCCCCTTGAATCCATCCCCTTCTGCCTCTGGAAAACAGCAAAAGTCCTCCCAGGAGCAGCTGAAAAGTTTAATAAAGATAAATTGGAGCTGCTTAATCTGCTTTTGCAATCTGGCTGCACTTTTTCTGTAAATCAGGATTGTTCCTTCGGCAAAGTTCCAGGTGAAGTGAGAGGCTGTGAGCACGGCCCCAGAGAATCAGGAGAAAAAAAGCCCCTTGCTGTCTCCCCATTGGACATGACAGATAAAGGCAAACGTGTGAAGGTACTAAAGCCTCAATGCAGAGCAGGAAGAGGAAAACAAATGACACCACGCCATATGCCCATAATCCCAATTAAAATGCATTTGAATTCATTTCTCTTCTCCTCAGCTTCCCTTTTACACACCAGTGAACAAGCACTGTGTTTGACAACACAGTGTGGAAGTTTCTAGTTCGCTGAGCAGGTTCCTTCACCTTCACCCGGGCATCTACCCGGGGATGCTGCTCCAGCCTGGCCATCCATCGGTGCCGAGGTGGGCTGCAAAGCCAGCCCCGGCTCCCCCGCCCCCCCCAGGTGCAGGGCTCCAGAAGAAAGCAGAGAGGGAAACGGCAGGCACGGCCAGAGGGAAAGGGCTCTCAGCAGCAGCGCTGGGCTTGGTAGGAAAGCAAAGCTTTTAGGCTGCCCAATGCTGCTGTGCTTGGCATGCTGCCTTCCGCAGGCATGGAGCTTCCCATGCTTGAGGAATGCGGCCGTGGAGGCAGCCACCAGGCCAGCAGGACCTCCTGCCCTCGACAGGCGCGGAGCGGCAGGCACGGCAGCCGAGGCGATGCCTCCTGAAGCTCTGTGGGGGCAAGGGAAAAGAGCCTCAGGATACTTAGGAGGCTGGAAAATGCCTTGGAGCCAGCAGGGTCACGAGCGTGTGAGAGGAAGGCAGCATGAGCTGCTCATTAGAGGCTGAACGGATCGAGAGAGGGAGAGGATGTTTGTATGGCAAATCAATTTGCAGGCATCAAATTGATTTAAAAAAATGCAAAAGGATGCATGCACCATTATAAAATCGAATAGGAAGGGCAACAGATAAACACAGTCTACAGTTCAGAAAACCACAGACAGACAGCAGAACCTTTTTCTAAGGCAGGATAGCAGGCAACGTGTCCTGATGCCTCACCTGCAGCTTTTCACATTTCTGTTTTTCACATTTCCAATGCAGAACTAATTGTTTTCTTCCAAAGGCCCTTCCCACTCCTCTTCATCTTTCTATTGACACAAAAGCTATTGACTGGAACTATAATCACAGAATTGCTTTTCACTGTTTGTCTCTTGCTTCAAATCCTGTTGTTTTGTCCCTTGTAGCATCTCTGAAATCTCAACCAAGAATTCAAAACAGTTGCTTGTAACTTTGCAGTCTCCAGGTTTTGGGTTTTACATCCGCCTCCTTGCCATCCTTTTCACATCTCCATCCCACTGCTTCCTACACAGAGTACAGCTGCCAGGCTGATGATACAGATGCAGAGATAAAATCCAATTCTCCAGAGCCGCCTTAGTAACACTATTTTAATGTACAGTTCCAGATAGTTTTCTCAGTATTTTCTTTGTGCTTTTAGGTTCACCACGCTGACCTTTGCCCCTTGAGCAGGTGGAGTACCCGACAGCATAGCAGGGTGTTTTTCTCCACACTCGCTCACACCACAGGGAAAATGAGCAGTCGGGGAAGGAACCAGCCGGGTTTGACAGATATTGAGTCAAGCAAGGGGTTACACTGCAAACTGGTAGGAAACAGGCTGTAACGGACCAGGGTCATTTCTTCCTGTGGCCACAAGCTTGATTTCTCCCAGCACTACAAATCCTCTTGGTCCTGCTTCTAACTCGGTATCTCGTAGCATCCCCATTCACTCTTCAGTGCTCAGGTCTCTTCTGTCTCCTTACCCCAGACTCAGTCCCCATGCTGAGCTAGCCTCGGTCACACTGTGTCTGCTTTCTGCCTGACCTGCGTCATTCTCCCCAGCAGCTTTCAGTGAGCTGCCTGCCTCTGTCCTCAGAAAAAGTGCCTCCTACACCAGTTCACTCCCATCATTTTTTTTCATGCAATTTCTGATGCCAGAACATCTCCAGGAAAGATCCAAAGGGGGTCACATACTACCTTGTTCTCTGAAAAAGCTGAAAATTTTCAGAAAAATTCATCCTGAAATGGGTACCAAGAATGGAAAACTTCAATTAAGGCAGTTAAAGTTCAGGAAATTTGTGGGCACAGACTCTTACGAAAAGAAATGTAGGGAATGATGGTTATCTGGGGCACTCCTAGTCTGTGGGTTAGATAATCGTAGGAGCTCTTGCCCACTGCTTTCATAACCAGGAGTAAGGTCTCCCAAATGAGCTAAGTAATTCTGTATATCAGGCCATAGCAGTGCTGTATGAGCTCTAATATTTATTTAATATTCTCTTGCAGACAATGTTCTCATTCAAACTCCATCCCGTAGCTGCTGCACACCATGTCGTTATTTTACATCTCATTATCCCATGACAGGTGGCAAAAATGAGCTGGGTAATTTACACACAACTTTGAAAACGTGCCTGCACTTTTAACTGTGTTAGCAGCCATGACTTCTTCACCGAAACTTGAATGGGCAGCTACCAAACTGTATGGATGATGCTGAAAGAAAAGAGGGAACAACAAGAGCCAGATCCATCCCTGCCTATGCTGGGGTTATGCTCGTGGTTGTTTCTTGCTGTGTGACTGTGGAGACCATGGTGTCTCTGCTGCGTGAGGTAATCCAGAACAGAAGTGGAAATCTGCAAGGAGGCATAACATTTTGAGGTTGCCTTACACTGTTCGGAGTTTGGCAGGCCCATTGTTTATGCAACACTAAGACCAAATTGATGCTTTTGGGAAACTCCACCCATGAGTGATCCGGAAAATTTCCTGATATGCCCAATGAGACTTCAGCCAAATGCACTAATTGTAGGATGCAAAATATTTTTTTAAAGGAAAAGGATGGGAGAGAAGAGAGAGTGAAAACAGAGAGAGGAAGAGATAAGCAAAGAACCGATGGGCTACGTCAGGACAGACGATATAGGATGGCACAAAGTATTTGTGCAGAAGGAGGCAGAGGCTGTGGGTGCACTTGGGAAGACTGTTCAACCTAATTATCAGAGGCTGTACTAAAACAGAATGGCTTTCATGTCTGTCCTCTCCCTATCTCTCTCGGCCACATTCAGTTTCTTCTGGTGTTGCATCTTCCGCTCACACCCCTAACACGCCTCTTCTCCTTGGAGGTTTTGGGGTCTAGCAGGGCTTACAGCATCGCCTTGAAAATTGCACTGGAGCACATGCCTCTTTCCATAGCCTTTCTACTGCTCCTGACCATGCTCTGACAGCAATACAGGCTGATGGTGTTGGCTGTGCTAGCCTCTTGGAGAATTCGTTTTCTGATGTAATGGGTTTTCTGATTGAGAAAATATCATTAAAACTGAGAGGTCTGGAAAAAATGAGATACCCTAATATTTAAAGAGAATATTAAAATGTGCTTACAGCTGGATTCTGCTGTTTGGTAACACCAAACCCAAATTAACTCCAGAGTTTAAATCACCAGATCTTCTCAGTTTTGACCAAATGCTTCCTCTTAGTCAGATGCTTTTCAAAGCCAAGTTAACCCAAGTGCACAGACAAATTAACAACTGATGAAACTCATGGGCAGGAGGAAAAAAAAAACTATAGGAGCTTGCTAGAAGTCGTGAGTCTGGAGTACAAAAGCAGATAAAGCTGACTGCCTGCAGCCTGAGCCCCGAGGTGAAAGAGAAGACATCTGACATCCCCAGCTTGCTTCACCTGAGCAGCCAGGATGCCGGGCACACGCCTGCACAAGGTTCTGCCCTCAGAATACCCCACTTTAAAGAGAAAAATGAAACAACTGCCACCCCCCAGGCGATGCAGACTTAAGTGCAGGGAAATATTCTGGCTCCAGGTGAAGATGGGGCAGATAAAACAGGAAGCAGCAGCGGAGCCAAAGCACAAGCAGCCGGCTGCTGAGGTGGATTTCTAGAGTAAATCTCTGTGCCTAAGGTCCCAAGAAACCACCCGGTGTCCACAACAACGTCCAGCAGCCGGGAGTGTCCAGAAGACACCTGAGAGGTCGATGCAGCCTCTGTACCAGAAACTGGCCTAGGAGAAGCGAGTGAAGGAGACAGTGCTGAAGGGCACTGCTGCTTCAGAGAGACCGCAATGCAATTAAGTATTTTAGAAAGTAGAGAGGAGGAGACAATATTGGCACCAGGAGGTCTCCTGAAAGCACTCAGAAATGAAGCTCAATATGGCATGAAATATATTGCACTTCCAGGGCAGTTTCACCTCTAGCAGGGGGGAAAGCTATTCTGGCTCGCCCATGTAACCAACCAAGATGGGCTGTGCGATGTCATCATTGTAAAAAAAAAAAANAAAAAAAACTAATTCTGAACAATTGGAAAAAACCAGGCAGGACCGATGTGTATTTCTTCCAAGACCTTTTCCCTCTAATTTCAAAAGAGAAAAATAAAAGAAACCAGGAAGAATCCCAGGTTCAGTGCAGAGCCGTCCCGGAGCCGTGGAGCCTGGAGAGCTGCCAGGCAGGCTGGCAGGAAGTCAGGCGGCTTGCGGTGGAAACCTGCCCGCGTTTCGGCGGAAGTTCATCCAAACAGATAGGTTGCTGCGAAACACTCTGCTTACGACAAATCAGCGTTCTCTGACAAAAAAAAAAATATTCTGTTGGAAAACTCCCAGCCAGTGTTTATTATGGCATCATTGTTCCCCAAATAAATAAATATAAGGAAAGTGGGTGTGTCATGGCTACTGCTAATGAGCTACATTAGATATATTTTTGTAAGTGACTCTTTATATGGGGCAAATCTTAAAACTGAGACCTCGGGCATGGCATTTCAGTTTGGTTTTGTTTTCACAAGGAGGGCTAAAGGCTCAGCTGTTACTCTATAACATATACAAATGTAAACAGGTTTGTGAGATGCTGGGTGAGAATAGGGCGATCTTATTGCATCCATAACTTTTGCATTCTAAATTGCATTTTTCAAATATTACACATTGCTAGTTTTATATATTTTCTTGTTCCTCTCAAATCCATTACACAGAAAAAAACATGGATAATTCCCTCCCCGGTACTCAGATTATGTAACAAGGGCATAACTCTCCCACTTTGAAATGATTAACTTGATCATTTAGAGAAATGGGAGAGAAATGTGGAGAACACATACACAACTTGGAACAGCTGAGTAGCTGAGAGCATTTTTCTTTCTAAAAGGAAAAAAGACAAAATGAGTGATAATTCTTCTTTTATAGTTCTGAATAATACTGGAAATCTTTCTCATTTTAACATCTCTTCCAAAGGAACACCCCAAAGGCTGTAGGATAAGGTCTGCATGCAAACTCAGGACGTACTGCACACTCTTCATTTACCTTAGTTCCAGGGCCAGACCTGACAGGCTCTACTTCAGAAAGCTGTGCAATAAATAGCAAAAACTAACTTTAAACTAACCAGAAAGCCAAGTTTTCATGGCTATAATTGTTTTCCATGTACCTTCAGAAAAAATAGCCACCAGTTCCTACTCAATTTTTCTTTTTCTTTCCTTCCTTATGTGAATATAGTATACAAGATTAAGACTTTTTCAGCATGTAACTTCAAGCGTGTGAGAAGTCCCACCGACTTCGGCCAGCGACTTCCTACTGAGTCAGCAGAGTACTGATGCCTGCGTGTGGCTGCAGGACAATGACTAATCTCCCTGGCCGGCTGCGCTGCCGGCTAGGTACGACCCGCAGGATGTCCTGCGGCCCCGGCCCCAGGCATCCGCCCTGGCGGCATCCTGGCTCTGCGCTGGGAAGGGACCGGTGTGACCATGAGCTCCTGCGTGCCTGCTTTCGTCTGGAAAGGAACCCGTGTGCCCAGACCCAGCAAGAAGTGCGGTGTACTTCATGAGTCACAGCCGGGGTGATTGAGAGGACGGCCGGAGGGGCATCTGCTCGGCTGCGTGGGCAGAAGCCCAGCTTCGTGCTTGGTGTTACCCGCTTGCTTCAGCTCTTTGGTAGCTCCAAGAGGTACTGGATCAGCACTGTGTGGCTGCCACAACTTCTCTAATGAACCTCTTAACAGTCTCTCGATAATGTGGCTATTTATAGGCTGGGTCTATACTGAATAGATTGCAGAAGCTGCACAAAAGCTCACAGTGTTTTAGCAATGAAGCTGTACAGAGACATCGGTGCAGTCTGAAACCACTCAGTATGGTTACATACAATTACATATTATAATCTACTACACTTTGCCTGATTGCACTCACTGCTTAACTGAAAAGTTAATGGTATCTTACTACACTTATAAAATTTTCTTAGAAATCAAAGCTGGTCTTGTGAAGTACAGGAACCTTCAAGACTTACAGACCAAGAGCTAGAACTGCTTTTGCACCAGCATCAAATTTAATTTTAGCCGAACACCTCCAGTAATCAGCGCAGAACCTGGTCATAGTCAGAAACCACCACTGTCTCTTCTTTTGCTTTCAAGTTGCTCTTTTTAGGTTTTAGCAAATATACTGGGTCTTGCACTCCCAGCATGTATCACAGGGTGAAAATAATTATAAAAAGAATGATTAAAAAATGTTAGACAAGTGCTCTCATGTGGAAGAACTGCTGCCAGGAGCACTCTGTCCTTTTCACCACCCAAGTGTATTGCATCTTAAATGTTTCATTTTGAGAGATGTGAACAATGAAGGCAGCATGAAGCAGCAGGGCCCCTTGCATATGGCTCACTTGAATCTTTCTTAAAAGAAATCAGAGACAGGATTTTACTGCTTTGAACTTCCCAGACTTCTGTCTCTATGACACTTGTTCAGGAAGTCCCAATAAACAGCAGACCACTGCAAACATGCTGTGCTTCTGAATGACTAATCTTACGACAGAACTGACGTTCAATACAGGCACTGGGATAAGCGCCGTAAGCCTTTGGCTTCCATCACTGTGGTCAGAAAAAGCTTCAAGTGAAATCCTGTAGCACAGAGACTGGCGGTTCCTGCTACTTTCCCTCTGTTCTAGTGTTTTCTCTCTCTAAAAGGAGCAGGGATTTCCTCTGGGGATTAGGAGGAGGAAAAGACTTGAGACAGAGGTATGGTTTCATTACAATACAGGCACAAAAGCATGAGAAAGATCGCCAATAGACGTCTTTTCTTCGTCTCTTCTGGCAATTGCTTCCTCTTTAGCAGCTTTGAAGAGAAGTTGGGTTCCTCCGTTTTATCCTGGTCTGTAAGGGCTCAAGCCGTAAAGGGACTTACAAATCTAACTCCTACTTTGAGTCACAGAATCCTATATTTAGATGGCACTGATAGCCTCAGCTTTTCTTCCCAGCCCACTCCTGTCTCTGCAAGTGCATTGAGTCCACTGATGCCCAAATCCCCGCTACAGGCATGTGAAAAATCTGTGTCCCCAGTAACCAGCAGACTCAGTATCACTATTAATACTGGAGCTCCTGCAGGATTCTTGGACTAGATGTTCCTGCACTGGTCTAGACTGTAGGTCTTGATCTAGTCAGCATCTCAAAGCTCGTCTATTGGATTTGGCCTGGTATGAAAAGTGACCAGGATCAAGACTTCTTAAAAACGTACATATTCCCTTTTATCAGAAGCTTTCTTCACTGGTTGGAGAGTAACTTTTCAAGGATGAAGTTAGGTTAGGCACATGGATCCAAACCAAAGTCCCTACTTCAGTGGGCTTGTATGAGTAGCCTAGCAATTCCAAGAGACTCTTGGAATTAAACGACTAAACTACCAAATAGTAGCTCTTCTGACCTGGCACACCCAGCTGTTGTTTTTTTTTCATTTGTTAATTAATTAATTTTTGCTTCTTAATATAGGAAAAATGAAAGGAGACAGGGTAAAGAGCTCAATCTGATTGTGTAGCTGTGTGGCAGGAAATGCATTAATGAAAATAAGTAATTTTCCTGCTTTAATTTCCCTTTACAATAACACCTGTGGTACCTCATCTAGAACTGCTGACTCTTAGCAAAGAAACATTTTGGAAGGGAAGACACATTTTATCTTGTATAAAATTCCTCAGTGCTCACCAGTAAAATCCTTCAGCACCGTTGAATAAACAAAGGCATTATTTTTGTATTATTAAGATGCTTAAGTCTACGTACAATATTAAGTTGTAAATATGTTCTGTAACACAGGTAATAGATGCAGCTTTTCATTCACTGACTAGTTTAGAAACTGTATTTTTCTGCTGGATTTAAAATTTATGGTAAAATTGGCGAGGAGTGCACTCAGCATATCCTGTTAGCTGAGTCAATTGAAATTGCACCTGTTCTTGGATGCAAGTCATAACAAATGCAATCCATATACATTGTAAAGAAAAGGACTTGTCTGCACTTTTTCCAATTAACATCTGCCTTTTGGCAAGTCATTAACCTATTTTCTCACAAAGAAACAGCTTCAATTGTATTATGCATCTGAAGCGTGCAAAAGTCCCTGAGGGGGCACTCTGACAAAAACATACTGTTCCTGGATCCAATGTGAACATACATATTCATTAATTGTTTGGGGCAGAGAGTACAGAATTTCGGATTTTTACAAGTCTTACTGGGTAAACAGGTTACATAAAGTTATGTCCTTGGAAATACATTCTGATTCCAGCTACACACGTTCAGTATTTCTGTGCTGTGATATGGCAATTAAAATAACTCAGCAACCCTGTAATAGGACTTCTAGGAAGAAAAAAAAAATAACCATTTACCTTAAAAATAGTACAGTATATTTATTTATAAATAAAGTTGGCAATTTGTATTTCTGGAATCCCTCATGCTACATGTATCTACTCAGGCAATCCCAAAATGGCTAGAAGAATTTAGTCTACCACAATTTTTCCAGCCAGAAGATAAGTTTAATCAGAATTTAAGCCTACAGTTTAAGTTTCTCATGATTACGATAATGAAACACTGAATTATTATCTTACAAGCATAAAAGCAATAAACAACAATCCCCCAAAGATGGGGAGTTGTTCAGATACATTTGCCTCCAGGAACTAGTTTTCCAAAACGCTTTCTCAAACCACCATCTCTAATTATACAGACATCCCAGGTGTCATGCATGCTGAGAGTTTCAGTATCAACAGAAGACCTGATCGAATGACAAGAACATACGTTATTTGGAAATATTATGCTAGTTCATCAGATTCACAAACAACAGAGGAAAAAACTGTATTAAGTATTAAATGCTCCAGATCTATAGGTACTGAAAAGGAAGAATTAGTAGTTGGAGCTAAGGCAGAAAGGAAGACATCAGCAGAGATTTTATTAAAAAATAAAGAAGTAAAAAAAATATTTCCAAATATTGTTGATAAATAAGCCTGAAAAGCTTAACCAAAAAAAAAATAAAAAAAGAAAAGAAAAGAAAAAAGTCTAGTCCATATATATGTACTACATTAAAAGAAAATAAGAAACAAGCCCATGTTTTTAATGGCTACATGGTTTTGTGTCTTCTAATGAAACTATGAAAAGGCAAAGACCACAAGAGTATTTCCAAATGCAAAACACAAAGTACATCTGACCTATAAGGCACTATTTACATAACTAGGCATTATATAGCATTATAAACAATTGCATAATCAAAGGTCAGGCTATACACACTGGAATATGTAAGACCATCCTTTCACAAAAAAAATCTGTGCCTAGGATGTTGCATAGAAATAGTTGTATCTGAAAAACTTTTAAGAGGCTGTTTTTTTCACAATAAACAGCGCTATTTAAGACTGAGCTGAAAATATGTAGCACTTGTTGGCAAAATTCAGGGCTTACTACTCGACCAAGGTGATTTCTGGCTATCCAAAGGTGATTACTAGGAGAGAAAATAAAAAGTTATAAAAGAACATTTGACTGCTCATTACTTTGGCTCCAACTGCAATGGTATTTGCACAGTACTCCTGTACTTAAGTTGAACTGTACTGATGTTAATGACGCTCAGCCTGGGTAATGGGCTTTATCTATATACAGTCAGTTGTAGAATTGGATTAAAATGCTCCCTCCATTTCAAGTGTCCTATTTTTCAACACACAAAATGTGAAGTTGCAGAAAGGGATGACTATCTACTTTTGATTGTGGATACACAAGAGGTGTTCTGCAATTGCCATTTTAAAAAATAACACATAGACACAAAGAAGCAGAAATGTTCTCTTTTAAAGAACAATGCCTACAATTATGTCTTTCTAAAAATCACATTTTTATTACAAATAAAACCAAAATTCATTATACATTGCAAACTGACTCACACAATGTCTTTACTGATTTATGGCTTAATTCATAATGTGTTAAACAATGGGGGGGATTTGTAGCATGCAAAACTTGAGCACCTGTGGAAGTCCTTGGAGTATGAGAATCTTTTATATTTGTGATATGGACTTTGCATCATTGTGTGTTTGGTTCAGATATTTTCCTCAGAAGTATGAAGCCAATTCTTATTTTTCTAAATATGAAAAATGAATTCTGCTGGATAAGTGGAAGTGCTAGACTGCGCGTCTCGCAGCTGAATTCACACAGATCCCATTACTGTTTTAAAGTTTAAGTGACTTCATTTTCATATTTGTAACTAAAAGTTATTACACTCAATCTTCTTGCAATCATCACTAAAATATTTAGAAGATGAAGAGTAACTGTCACGAGTTTTTGGTAAAATATTTGACAGTACGTAAGGAACAAAGAAAATCTCTGGCATTTAAGCAGTTAGGGCTAATTTAGCCTAATTTAATTTAGGTGCAAGAGTAATATTTCCTTAGCACAAGGAGCATCATTTTAATAACCCTTACCTGAGTTGAAAACCTGCATAGTGCACTTCTACAGTGACTGCTGTTCATCTAAAAAGATATAGCTTGTTGCTTAGTTTTATTTAAAGTTCTCATTTGGTTGAAATAAGAGTCCTGTAACTTTCAGTTGGAATGATTTTAGAAAATATTAGTTTTGGCTAGGCTACACTTTATTAAATGTATAACTGGACTATCTGCTTGCTACCAATGTTTAAAATGTCATTCATTTTTTCTTCAGTTGTTATTACATTGACAGTTAGAAAAGGAAATATTTTCTTCCAATTATAGTGAAATCCAATGAAGCAACATTTATTATTTCCTTGTGAATATATAAAACATACTCATCAATGCAGTTCATTTTCATCTTTTATTCTTCCTGTCTTCCCTGAAGTAAAATTTTTTGCTGATTTTCTAAGCATTCTTTTAATTTATCTTCAGTCAAAGTCAGCCGTTGTTCCAGGATTGAAATTGTCTGTATGAAGAGGACAGTAGCAGTACCTTCAGTTTGTTTTTATATTACTCACACAGTATTATAAAAGTGTGTAACATAGTAAAATAAGAAAAATCATTTTAACTCAACAAGAAAGATAGCCTAAGATGGCTTTGCCTTAGCTATTCCACTATCTACAACTGGATTTAAAAATGATGAATTTCTATCTATAAAGACCGTCTAAAGGTTTTAAATTGTTTTTACAAAATATTTACCCTGCAACTCTTTGTATGTGTGTACAATATATATGTGCATATATAAATTACTCAGAAATACTACGTGAAAGTTGCATCCATATTTTGATATAAAAACAGCTGTAAATGGTGACCTCAAATGATGTCTTCCAAAAACCTAAAAGAAACTTCTAAGACATCCAAAAAAATGAAGTGTGAAAAAATATAATATTAGAAGGTATTCTCCAAGACACTATCTTCCTCAAGAAAGGTAGGTTCCTGGACATACACTGACAGTTTCTTTTCAATCCAACTTACTTCACAAATAATTTTCAACAGATGACTTGACTCAATACTTTCCAAAACTTATTTCTTGGGTTAACATATATATTGCAGAAGAATCCAGAAAAATCTTAGCCACTCCCCTTTATTGATTAAAGTTATTATATTCCAGACTATAGTGTTTTAAGACATAAATTGGCTTGATTTGGGTTACTAAAAAGAAGTATTGAGCATTTGCAAACAAGTGACTCAGTCACTGACTGAGACTAATATTTGTGCCGTTTCACTGACACTTGGAATTATTCCACTGCGGAGATTCCTACCTAAGCCAATACCTTGAGCACTGAGTTTGAAAAAGGATTTAACGGTGCATTGCCAATTTACTTTGTTCATCCCCTGCTAATGCGTGACTGTTCAAGCCGGAATCTGACAATGTCAACTCAACAACTGGCTTCTGGTAAATCCACACTAGATCTCACTATTGAAAAGTAGTGACTCGTTTCCTCCAGAGTTAAAAACACAACAATAATGTTTATGATTATGTAGCAGGAAGCTTTCACTTTAGGGAACACAATACATGCAATCAGCATTTGCTGAAAGGCAAAAAAACAAAAGAGTCATTTGACTATATAACTATTCAAAATAACCCTATAGACTTTAATATTATGATTTATGAACATGGTTCCTGGATTATTTTTTTTTTAACCAATGACAACATTATCATTTTCCACTGCAAGTGTTATCTGTTATTGCATACTTACCAGAGTCAAAACATCCAGCTGTTCCACAATGTTCTCCAAGGCATTACCCAGAGATGGGGAGATGCCTATTTGCTTGTCCACATTATGCATAACTGATTCGCTCTCATTCTCTGACTTCCTCTTTGAACTCATAGCCAAGACTGAAGCAGGAGGATACTGCAAATCTTCATGGCTGACATCATCCTTGAATACAGAAACACCATTTGAAGATTCAGTTGCCCTTGTCTTCATTTAATTAAAACCATACAAGAAAATAGGCAGAAAGATCTCTTTTTAAATTTTTAAAAAACCTTTACACGTGTATACACACACAAGGGTCTTCAGATTTGCTTCTTGTACCAGGTCCAATTCATAACACTTCAATTCCTTCTGACTTAAGAGGCAATTTCAGCTGTGATGGATAAGGCAATAAGCAGACATGGTGTACTGAGAAATCTCAGCAGTCTTTATGAACAACTTCAACATGAACAAGTTTCAGGTATGTGATTGAAGAACTAAATGCTTTACTACTAGAGCTTGAATTAAAGCTCAAATAAATACTATTGCTGACTGGAGTTTTCTTCAAAAAGATAGCTCTAGTTCATGAAGGAATTCATTAACAGCAGTCATATGGATGAGAAATCCTTATGTGACTAGATGATCACAAGGGTTCCTTCGAACTTCATAGTACAAAACTTTTGTTTAGTATGAGCTATCTTCCACTTTCATAATAATTAAAAAATAGGTAGTTTTTAGTTGTTTACTCAGTTGCGTTACTTTTTGAGAAATTGTTTCCTTCAGGAAATGGGAGGAGAAAACAACAGAAAAGACCTACACAATGCCAAGTTAAGAGAGAAATAACTTTGATGTATAAATATTGCTTCAGGGTAAGTGAAAGAACATGATCTTCCCAATCACTTCAGTTTTTATTTGTGCCTTGAAGTTCTTAAAGGCATTTTTGAGTCAGAATAGCTTCACTACACAGGTTTGTAGGTTCTTAACAACTTTACCTGATTTATTAATGTCTTTTTGCAATTTCTCTGAAAACTTCTAGCTTCAGACTGTATAAAAATAAACCAAAACTGAAATAAACTGAGGCAGTCAAATTTTATTATCTCTAATTGTGTTTACCTGCAACCATTACAAAATAAGTGGTTAGAGTTTAACTGTTTCTCTGAAATGTCTTGACAGCTGATGAAAGTATCCATTAGCTGTGCAAAGAGGATGTTTTAGTCTTATCTGATGTATTTAAAATACACAGTATTTACAATGTACCCAAAATATTTATGTTGTAAAGCTGAATAGATTTTTCAAATGAAAGAGTCTTAAAATCATTGTGAGCCATTAAAAAAATGTCCTCCTAAGTCTCTATAATAATCTTGTAGAATGTAAATTGCTAGGCAGAATTACTGGCAAACCTTTGCAAGATTACCAAGGCATGTTGATGAGTCACAGAAGCAGGGGGACAGGAGGGATTTAAAAACAATTTAGACAATTCTCTGTCAAGAATTTTTTCTCTATAGTAAATCCTGACTTTGAATCAGGTAGGATCAGAGACTGATGGTTGAAATACTACCACCGTGATAATATCATGGTTTCAAATAGAAGTAATAACAAATGACACCAATATTATCAGGAACTTATACTGCTGCATTACCCACAATACTACCCCTGTATCTTCAGTACCATCCTGCACAGTCCTGACTAGCTACACCCTCTGTTCTCTGGACTCTATGTGCTGATTCTCCAAAATCTTTTCTTCCCTAAGTCTGGGGTTGTGCCACCTACACCAATGACAGAGAACCAAGTTATGTCCACCGCCCATCTGGCAGGGCTTTTCTTTCTACTAGCAAAGCACAAGAGCAAACCAAAGAGAATCAGTAGAAGAAGAAGAATCAGTAGAAGACCACAGGTCTAGGGAGGGGAATGGCTGAAAGCAGAGTTTGTGCAAGGGTAAAAGGGTTTCATATCTCAGGAAGAAGACAGCAAAGAGGAAAGTCTCACCATCCTCTCTGGGCTAAAAGTTCCCTTGTGCAGTTCAGTTCTGCAGGGACAGGTCTCACCCCTCAGGCAAGAACCCACCAAGTGCAGAGCATGGGGTTGATAGGGGCAGGGGGAGATATCCATGTGTATACTTCAGACCTTAACATACAATGCTACAAAACCACATGGAACCCTCCTCAAAGTTTGATACTACCATAGTATTTGGTGAATATGCAACTTTCATTGATTTCGTGATGGTGAAAGAAATGGATAAATGAACTAGAAGATACCTCCAGCTCCCTTTCATTCTCTTTTCTATGTTTGGTGACTGATTTATGCAAGTGAACTAAGAAAGTCAGAAATAAAGGTCTGATCCAAGTAATGCTGAAATCCATCATTGGTTTGTATTGATGCTGGATTAGGTCAAAAAAGTGTTAAGACATCAAACTACAGATTTTATCAAATATTAAGCATCCATGGATGTTCTATAGAATCTCTGAATGGTTATAAAACATTTGCATTGGACTAGACAGAATTCCCTTCTCAATGTAAGGTTATTCAAACTCACGGCTCATAGCACAATGCTTTGTCAGCTAGGCTGCTGCCTATTAAAGGCATGAAACAGTAGAAGAAAGGGTATCCTCCTGATTCACGCTGTTAGAGTTTTGCCACCAGCAAGCAGCTTTAGTTCAGTGGTTAGGATGTTTAGACAGGAGCAGGTAAGTTCTGCTCCCAGGAGAGGCGTTGTATTTTATATTAAATAGCTAATAGTTATATTAGCTAAATAGCTAATTTTATACTAAATAGCTATTCATTTTATTTAGTGAATAAAAACTCCTCATGAGAAGGGATTACAACCCAGAATTTCCCCACTCCTAACTACATGGTTTAATTACAGGCTAAAGAGTTAACTAACCTTTTTCTTTCCCGTACCATCAATTTCTATTTCTTTTCAATATGAAACAACTTGTGATGTCAACTTCAAATTATTCCAAAGAATTGTACATTGTGAAGGAGTCAGTTGTTAGCACAAAATGAAATAGAACACAAATGGTTTGATTTTTGGACAAGGTAGGCAGAAAAGTGAATTTCCTGTTTAATTTTAATGTGCTTTAGCTGCTTGCTTGAAAGTGTTAGAAGTCTTCCAAAGAAAGTATTCTGAATATCTCAGAATATTCTGGCTTGCAATGTATCCCCATGTATTTTTAGGTGTGCATGAAGTATATAGGATTATTGCATCTTAAAACTGTCCACATCTTCCCTTTGCAGATTTCATTACATGAAACCATTAATTCATATCCTAGAAAAGTTCTGATTCATTGTGTTATTTCTGACTTACCAAGTTATATCTGAGGTCCTTGGGAAACAGGATTAATGGAAGCTTTTTGGCATGCTTACTAATTCACAAGATGGAGATATTCTCAAATGCTGATTAACATGGAAAAGATTAAGCTCAATTTGGCACTCAAATGTTAAAGCAAAAATGTTCCCATACATTAAAGAATTCCTGTCTTACAACCAATCACACTATAAAGAAGAACAGCATCCTTGCATTTAGCTGCATCAGGAGGGTCAGTTAGATTAGGACTTAGTGAGGTTTCTGTAGAAAGACAGTGAGATTACAGAAACCTTGCTGCTCTCTGTGAATCTTGACTGCTTGCCCAATAACTTCCAAATCTCAACCAGGATTAGCTAAATTTGACAAGAGAGGTAGAGGGCTAACTGATTAAGTTGCAACAAATTTCAGGAAAATTGGAGACAGGGTAGTTGGGACACATGTTGAAGGAAAAAGAGGTAGAACTCAAACATTATACACTCTGCATGGCAGGGCTAAACCTGCCTGGTTTTCATGTGCCTTACAAAATGCAGGCAGTTGACATAGGGAAGTTGAAAGTCACTGAAAAACAACCAGTTGGTATAGGAACAATTTCTTTGTATACATCCTCTGAAAATTTTGGCACCTTTTGCTGATTTTAATCAAACCTAATGAAGGGGTATGGGTCTCAGAATTAAGTTCCTGAAAATTTCAGAAAATCATTTGCCAGAGTCTCCCACCTAAGACTAATGTAGCTATACAAGTTCACTCTTCTTAGTTCAGAAGGGGAATAAGGATGTGAATTGCAGAAGTGCAGGAAAGACCCAGACTGCAACCCACATCTTCTCAGACACTGAGATCAATAAGCCCATTAGAAATAAATCTAACGTGGTTTGTCTACATTTAATAGAGCTATTTACTAATGTTTTGAGAAGTAAATTCATTTTCTTGCTGTTTGAACAATACCAGTAGTTACATACCACAGCCAAAACAGATGTAGATGTATTTAAACTTCAGCCAATACACTTTGGCTTTGCTTAATGCATACTGCTTTGCAAATTCAGTGTCCTAGGGATAATCAATTAATTCTCAAGTACTTAAAAATAATCAAGAATAGATTCAATATTCAATGGCACTCAAATTAAAAAAAAAATGCTGTGATTTGAAGTATTAAGGTTTACAATTAGTTTAAATTAATGCAGGAGGAGAGCAAAACAATCTGAGGTTATTAGACATTGACATGTTCTTCTAAAAACAGCTCTACTCTGAAGTTTGTGTTTCTCAGTTTCTTTTCAAACAAGCCAGGTGTACTCAGACTTAAAATAAAGTAGAGATTTCAGTTTAAGCTTCCACAAACTGATGATTTTTTGGTATTAAAGCCAACCTAAATGGATTCTTCTAACCCAAGAAGTAAAGTTGTCAATTCGGGTAAACAGAGCAAATGCTAAGCTACTGAAAATCTCACCAAACATTTTTTCTTACAGTAAAACTGATCCAAAATTCAATGTATCAGACAAATAGGTTGTGAAAAATGCTTCAGAGCGCAGTAATTGCCACCAACTTTGCCAAGTCACAGAACTGGAAAAATCTTCTTCTAATTTCGTGGGTTAGGCAGCAAATTGTGATTCTTCTGTTATACATACTCAGAGACAGACGTGGACAATGTGATACGGAAATGCTTACATGACTAAGGCAAAGGCCTCAATGTCTGTCAAACCTAAAAGGATCAAATACAGATAAGCAAATAATTGAACTTTCAAAATTAGTAAGAGAGAAAGGAAATGAGATGGCTTCAAATGTTCAATTTATTTAAGTTGTGCCAAAATGGTTGTTAATTTTATCATATTTTCAAAATCTGTAAATATTTTTAAATGCTTCAGACATCAACTATACTGTTATATTCATGAGGTGTCTAGTTGATATTTAAACCTTTTCTAGTAATAAAATTTACCCTCAGCTCAGTGAAGGGGCCAGAGCTGCTGAAATCTAATGCAACGCTCACATGTCAAAACCTGGTTGTAGAGGGGTGACACTAGTGTCAGTAGATTTCCTTTACTCTTTGATACCTACCAGTTCATTTGGCATAATTTTTAATAAAAAAGTTTTTTTAAAGCTCCTTCTATGCAACATCCTATTTTACAGAAATTGTTTCAAGAATTAAGTGTTCCCTTTCCTTCAAATTAGCCTCTTTCTAAAGTGCTTTAAATACTAACAATTCATAAACAATAATTCTGTATATTGCCAATGTTATCAAAATGCCTCATATTTCAAAAAAAAAAAAAAGCTATTCTGTCAGACTTCAGAGTTGTAGCTTATTTTGAAAGAATAAATTTGAATAAGACAAGAATTTTAAATTGTTACTTCTGAGCAAACTAAAAAGAATATTTAAATGTGTCCAGTGTTTTCATTTACAACCTGTTAGTAATAAAATACTCATATTTGGGCAACTTCACGTGAGTTACAAACAAGGAGAAGGAGCAGATTTAATTAATCAAAAGGAAGTTATTACCATGACATTACCAAGAGGATGTTCAGTAGAAAATTAAATTCAGCTTATAAATGATGTCATAAACAGCAAACCATAATTGCTCATCTTTGTTTTCTGTCAAGCAAAACTGCCAAAACTCTGTGGGTGGTACTTAATCGATTTGTGAAAAATCCTTAGACGTAACCCTACCACCTCTGCATATTCCCAAATGTTTTCCCATGCAACATTCACAGATCAGATAGAAGCAAACACTGTTTCCCAATCTCCCTTCACTTCATTATGTATAAGAATAGAATTTGAGTAAAATGCATGCATTTATCAAGATGCCTGAGCTGTTTTATTTATAGAGAAGAAAGTTCCCTAAAGGAAAAAATACGAAAAAATACAAGTCTATGTCACTCAATTGAAAATCATTAGTCTTCAATCGTCTAAGAGCGTTGAATTCAGCAAATACACACAACAGCTTCCAAATGAATATCCTAATGATCTTATAATTAAGATGGGCTTATATGAAAAAGTGACATTGGTAAGCTTCCTAATGACTCACAACAATTGGCATGGTCTACTTTTTAAAAATAGTCCCTTAAATTTTGAACACATGGTACATTTGCCTACTAATACTAAAACATTTCTGATACTGTGATTAAAACAACTACAAACAATTAGTCATAAGTAGGGCATTAAGCTCAAACAGACCAGCGAGCAAAGACATAACAGTGTAGTCTCCCATCTTACCAGATCTTGATTTCCTGTGTTTTTTGTTTTTTAAATCATGGAAAGTTTCTCGGGAGAAGTACTATACTATTGTACTAGATAACTATTGTTATCACTGCTTTTTCCTCCATCTTGTGAACCCCCCCCCTCAAACTAAAATGTTTTGCTGTGGATATGAAAAATTGAACTGTTTGGGGGATGTTTTTTTCTCTCTCTCTTTTTTTTTTTTTGTAGGCCATAATTATACACAGTTTCTACTGCTTTGAAATTGTATTTTTTCCAAAGAAGAAATGATTCACATAAAATAGAGTTCTCTGATCTGTTAGGCACTGAGCATGCTAACTCACAATCTGTTTTATCAGTTTCTATTGCAGAAAACTTCCCTGTAGTTTCAGCTGATGACAGCACTCTTCATTTCCTCTCTTCTCTTGCACGCTGAATGAATCAGCATTATGCACGGCAAAATCCTGCCATGTGCCAAAGTGCAGTTTTCTGCCCCTTGTTAACTGATGAGGTTGTTCTGGTGTATTTTATTTGCAAACTTTAATTGAAGTTTTGCATTCAAGCAATAACATACAGATAAACTATGCAGAGTGTCTTGAAAAAGTTCAACCAAACACTTCAGTTTGAGCAGAACACTTTCAGAACAACTCAAAATGCAGAATTTCACATTTCGTTCAGTCTTTCATAGCTTCTTACACATCTTAGTCTTCTCTAGTTCTTAAAAGAATGTCCAAGCTAAATGTACCCAAACATTTAAATTGAAAATACTTATTGTAAATGCACCTCATCCAATCTGGCAAGAATACATTCAGTCTCCTCCTCTCTCCCACAAGTATTATCACTGCTGATAGTACATACTTTAAAGTAAAACCCAACCACGATTGCCAGTCGGGATACAAATGCACAGCCAACAAACCAAGCAAGACTATTCAACTATATTCCTCAGCAAAACACACATTTTCACCAACAGCAGTTTCTTAGTCGTGCAAACAACAAAGTCAACCTGAAGCTATCTGAGTTTATAGAGGTCAAGAGGTCAATACAGTACAATAAAAACTAGGTGCTAAGTTGTTTTTAAAAATATCAATGCAAAATTAACTGAAATCCTGATGCCCATACAGCTATGATCTGATGAATCAGATTTATTTATTTCTACCAGGATTACAGCTATGTTAAATTTAGCATTGCTGTGACAGCATAAAATACTAAACATTTCTGTTCACAGGCACATCTGAAGAGAAGGTTTTATGTAAAGAAATCATATTGTACTTTACAAGTGTTCTTTCAAATACATATTGAGAAACTGGCTATGTTGTTTTGCTCTGTCAGCTTTTTCCCAGAAGTTTTATTTGCCATTGTTGCTGGTCTGAGAAAACACTGAAGAACTGTACACATCCAATGTACTGAATATTTTCCAATTCCACATGTACAGAATCTAGTACACAACAATTTGTTCCATATTCCTTTCTTGTCAAGAGAACATGGAAAAAGAACAAAAACCAAGGCTTGTTTTCTCTAAGAAATATAAATATTAATTAAAATTGCCCAACAAAAATCATAGCAGTCCATAAATATTTGGGCACATCCATCTAGAAACAAACAATATTTCTCTGATAGTTTTCTAAACTCTTAGATTACCAGTAATACCTAAGCTTTACTTAAAGACAGAAAAAGTTATTTTCTGAGTTTGCTCATATTCTGCAATTGATGTTAATTTCTAAGGTCAGAAGTTCCCCACACAGTCAGAGTCTGATCGAGTAAAGGGACTCACAAAAACTGAATAGCTATGCTCTGTTTTCCCTGGATTTGGATAAACCTAACCCTTAAAATGAAATACTCACAGTACCTAAGTACAGTAGCTATGCAGTTTGCAAAGAAGAGAACCACGACCCTTTAAACACGGTCTAATCAAAACACTTGTTTACTAGCGTTTAGAGGAAACTGAGGATTTCCCCCCATAAAACAAGCAATACTGCTGAAAAATAATAATAATAAAAAATAACGAACATCCTATACAAACTAGAGACAGAAATCATTAAAGGTTCAATTTCCAAAGGCGAGAAACTCCCTGCCAAGAAGTCAATTCTAAACATAACAGTTCAGGAAGACCATATTCAAACACTTTTATAAATTATAAAAATACTTACACCACAGGGACTGGAAATAACAATATGTATCCTATGGCATAAAGGTAAAGGATGGTAATAAATGATCTTCAGTGTATCTTCAGCTTCAGCAGGAAGCTTTGTAAAACTGAGGACAGATAATCTGAAACCACAGAAACATTTCCACTAATCACAACTACAAAATAAAATGGCCAATTTTAATTTAAGCAAATTACTTTGGACTACATATGTGCACATCTAAGGGAACATCCTATAGATAAAATCAATGCTGAAGTTTCAAGCGATGACTTGTTTTTACCCATATAGAATGTTAATAAAAACATTAAATACTCTGCTTGAACTTCTTATCCATACTAGGGCAGGGAAAAGTTGAAGGAAGGCAGGAGGAATATTTGTAACAGAAACTGGAAACATGAAATAGATATTAGAAATGAAATAATGAAGTCAGAGGAATAACCCTATATGGACAAGGCCTCTTTCTAATACTATAAATAGAATATTCTGCTATATTTGATCCTACAAATGCTAATGAATAAAAACAGATCTAAAAAAACCTAGAACTTTTCATGTAGCATGTGGTTAAACTCCCTATACTTGGTTTAGCAGATTGTGGGGGGGTCACAGAGGGCAAATACATGGAGGGAGGGAGGCAGCGTTACTTTAGAGTGCGAGTGAGAGCACAGCAGCTTCATCAGGAGAAATAATTAATTCTCAGAGAAATGATGGCTGTGCTTCTGGATTGCCTGCTTATTACTTCTTCTCGTCTCTTCCCCCTACTTAAGAAACTAACTAAAAGACTCTGCTTTAGACCAACAGCTAGCTAAATAAATTTAACTGAACTTTATAAAGAAACAATAGGTGGTAACAGTATGATTTATTGTGCAGAGTCTTAAAAAAAAATGTGCTAGCACTTCATCCATCTCATTCAAATGGCTGGCAAAGTTGCCTATTATATTAATTGGCATTGTTCAAAACGAATTTACAATAAAAAGAGGTCGTTCAACAAATCCAAAGGAAGGAATTTCTCCACTTGAAGGCACATATACTCGTAGGAAAACCAAACCAAAGTCATTTTTCTTAACTTTAATTTCTCAGACTAAGACAAATACTTTACAATACGTAATTGATTTCTCTTAGATAAGCGTTTGTTCTACTTAACCTGTTTGGGCAAAACTAATCTTGATCAAGTTACACTGTAATTAAATGAGAAGAGCTAAAGGAACACACATCTATCTTAAACTCCACCTATCAGTAAGAACAAACAAAAGATTACTGAAGAGAAAATCCTAAAAGACAGATTGTGCCAGGACAAGAAGGATTGAAGGACGTGTATAACCTCCTCCTAAACCTTGCAGAAAGCTGAGAAGAACTGAAGTCCTTGTGCTCCGGTCTCAACAGACGAGGGGTTTGGTGCTTCACATGAGTGGGAGGCTGTTGCACAGGAGAACCAGAACAGAGCAATCTATGCTGCAGGGTTTCTCTTCATCTATATGTACATATATATATATGTATTACATTATCAGAGCCCATAGTGTAGAAGAAGCATAATGATACTGAAGATCTTTTGGCCAACCCATATACAAGTATATACGTATACAAGCATATAAACATGCATGCGTACATACAACCTTCTTCCAAAGCTATATGCAAAGCCAACGAAAGCTCTTTTCTGTTGGCACAGCTGCACCTGTATCAATGGTTTTGGTCAGTATAACAGTATCAGTGATATAGTGTGATTTTTGGGGGTACTTCATGTCAACATAACTTATGTCAACAAAACTTCGTTGCACAGAGAAACCTAGCTTGCATCCCAGTAGGGGATGATAGGATATGCAGAGTGTCTGTGCAGAAAGATTTCACAGACAAATCTTCTATTGTTCACTGAGATCTGTCAGCTTTGACTTCCCTTCAGAGTAGGGGTAGCAACAGGAGGGTATACCACTTGACCTGTGGCTGTCGACAATACCACTATGTTTTTACTCCTGCTTCTATGGAGCAAACAATTTCCTCCAATTCAAATTATTTACAAGAAAATGTCAAGGAGTAAAAAGCATTAGAAACTCAGTTACCAATCCAGCACAGTAGAGTACAAAGTTAAGTCCAACAGTGCCAGCACAATTGCTTGAAGACTTTGCCAAAGAGCCAGATGCTACTATTAGAAAAAAGATGCACAGTATTTCACAGCTTGAAATTTCAATCCCCGGACTATAGCTAGGAAAAAAATCTTTTACTATGTAATGAAGGAACAATGTTTTATTAATTATTAGTTTTAGCTAATAAAATATCACACTTATAAGAGATGATGAAGAAAAGTTTGATGAGGACATCAAATACTTTAACAATTGTGTCACAGAAAACTCCCATACGGATATAACAAAGCTTGAAAATCTTCTGTAAAAAGTTGAATTTACGTGCTTTTGTTAGGTTTCAATTAATACCTAGAGAAAGAAATAAATGTCTACACTGATCTATTTTATTGCTCAGCATTATTAACAGGCTGAAATTTTGGACAAGTTGTACAGTTTGTCCAGGTAGAAACAATGCTCAGCACCGCTGAGTTTAGTTCAGAGGTAGGATTTTAAAAAATTGCTTTAGTAGCACTAGCATAACTTTGCTCTTATGTAAGTCAGTTGAATTTTACAGTTTACTGTATAGGAAACAATATGCAGAAAGCTTTTGAGAATTGCATACAAACATGCAAGAAATGTTAACTTTGGAGTGGTCTGATATGCCCGTTTTACACTTGAAATATCATTTATTTTAATTAGTATTCTGTTACAAACTTCTGTCAAAATACACACATTGTTTAACACCAATTAAAATGCTAAATGTGTTGGCACATAAGATTGGTAGGTAGATAGGTTCTGCTTGGATGTACTAAAAAGCAATTCAACAACGATAAAAATTACAGTTAAAGCATTAAGGTTGCCAATAATAGCTTGATCTTGAAATGCTCCATAATTTTCTACCATGTTTGGGCTGTGACAGTTGGAACTTTAAGAAAACCAAAATACACATCTTACTGATTTAAGAATATGTTCTGTAGTTGTGTCAGCTCATTAAAATCAAAATTCAATTTTAAAAAAAATCTTTCTGTGATAAGCTAAGAAAGTGCATTTCATTGCTCAAGGAATTCATTAGCCATCAGACTTTAAATATTCATCTTCTCCCTATTTGTCACTTGACATTCGTATTTTAGCTCATTTCTTCCTACTTAATGTGACAAAAATTAAACTATGGGAGGTGACTAACTGAATGCATATGATAAATGGCAACACCACTCTGACCGAATTTGCAGAGTCAGGATAGGGGGAAAGGTGGAGATAGTGACAGACTCAGTAAGTTTGAATTCCAAGTACATTTGTTATTCTTAAATTTCACAGGAACATACTATTAGAAGAGGCCTTCTTGATCACTGACTTGTCCTCAGGTACAAAATGGAGCCTGCACCTACAACTTTCTCATGGAACAATCTCTTATTTTGGAACCAACATCTCACGTGATTTTTTTTTTTTTTAATTTAAAAAAGCCAGAATGCAAATACATTGAGAGAGGACAAAATGTGGTTTATACAGATTATGTTCCAATGATGAAAATGAAAAAAATATATATATATATATATGAAAATATAAAACCTTCCCACTTCTGCCTCAACAGATATTCTTAATATCACAAATGTCACATCCATAATTACTGACTTTTGTTAAAATAAATATGGATAAACTATACTGAAAATAACAAAAGTAGTCAGCTAAAACTTAGGGGGTTGTTCTCCACTTATATAAATGATGCTGGGAGAAAGCCAAAATGCAGAACTCTGAGCCAATAAGAAGGGTGAAGAAAAAAAGGAATGACTTTACAAAATGCTGCCCCCTATTTCTCAGTTCTTTGTGTGGGAATGTCTTAAAGATTAAGATCCTGATTCATATTATTACTGACGTGAAATAGATGGCATCTTTGCAATCAGCTTGTCCTTCCTGACAACTGAAATGAAGAAAAAAAAAAATAGTACAAACTCCGGTCTCTTTCAGCAGCAAAATCTTATAAGGTAAACAGTTTGAGGAAGCTCTGCCTCATGGTTCTTACAGGATCCCTTTGCCACAGAGCTGCAGAAAGGCAGTCAGCAAATACAGCAGAAGAGAAGCAACCTGGTCTAGTGTCCACGCAAACTCACAACTTTGTGTTCCAAATCCAATCACTCTCACATCTTATTACTCTTTCTTGGCGTAAGAGAGAACTCCACTTATTGAAACTTACAGTTTCCATTCTCTGTAGTGATGCATATGCAACTGGAAGAGTCGAGGTACTACAAGAAGACACACAATTCACAAGGAACATGAATCGTTCAGCAAGGTGTAGCATCCTTTGCACAGAATACGTTCTGATGAACAGGGTCACTGTGAATTGGCACATCTTTCTTCATTTAATGTATATAAGTGGAAAATAATAAAGTAATTTGTGATTTTTCAAAAAAAAAAAAAAAAAAGCATAGCAGCAGGGGCAATAAAATACATACACAAAGAAACATCCCCTTATAATGTAAAGATCACAGAATCATAGAATGGCTTGGGTTGGAAGGGACCTTAAAGATCATCTGGTTCCAACCCCCCTGCCATGGGCAGGGATGCCACCCACGAGATCAGGTTGCCCAGGGCCCCATCCAACCTGGCCTTGAACACCTCCAGGGATGGAGTATCCACAGCTTCTCTGGGCAGCCTGTTCCAGTGCCTCACCACCCTCACAGTGAAGAATTTCCTCAGAACATCTAATCTAAAATTTACTCTCTTTTAGTTTAAAATCATATATAAAGTCTCTCTATATATAGACTTTCATATATGCATTTTATATATATATATATAAAATTTTTGTATGTGCGTATATACATATGTATGTACCAATACACGCAGACACACACACATATATGTATATGTNAAAATCTTATGACCTTAGAAGAGAAATAAACCACAGGTGTGTCTTCTATAACAAGCAAAGCTTGAAAATTCTGTGTATGTGTGTATTAGGAAGGTAAACAGAAAACACCAAGTAAAGGGTTTATTATTATTATTTTATTCATACTTCCACTCGGATTTAAATTCATTAAACACCTATGCAATTCTTCTGCACACATTCCATATTTAATTATGTCTGCTTCTATATTACTAGCACTTTGGTCATGTTTTAGTTTTTTGTTTGTTTTGAATGGCCACATTTAAAACATTGATTATTATTCTGTGTTCAAAATGGGAAAAAATATGACAACACGATTATATATACAAAATTGCTGTTTAACTTTCACAACTTCCTATTGCTCTAGAGTAAAAAAAATATATATATCTTGGAGTGATAATTGTATGAGTGACATCCAGATCAGAACTGTCCCAGTCTAAAACTATTTAATATCAATTGTCTTTTTATAGGTCTACACAGTTAAGTATATTCTTGCATGATTGCTGTATCAAAGTCCTGACACAAAAATGAATCTACACCATTAACTGTTTCTTTTTGGTATAAAGAAACATCCTTTTAATGCGACTAATCACACTGGCAGCCAAAAGAGGAACACCAGTATGCTCCCCAAGTAGGACTGAAAGCCAAAGTACACGTAAAACTTGGAGATGAAGTACAAGTACAGAACTTACTTATGTCACTGTACTGCAATAAACTACTAAAGGTCTGTTCTGGAAATCTGGTCCTCATGTTAGACCAGGACAAATTGAAACTGGAAACTTTTATTCTATTTCTGCTTGCCATTTCTTTGGAATTGAAGTTTGATGCTTTATCGAGCAACAGAACAGAAATTTTGGTAAGAATCACCAAGGATTCAAATTAAAGCCCTCTTGCTTTGTAATGATGATTAA
This sequence comes from Anseranas semipalmata, assembly GCA_013399115.1. Lineage (NCBI taxonomy): Eukaryota > Metazoa > Chordata > Aves > Anseriformes > Anseranatidae > Anseranas > Anseranas semipalmata. The sequence continues at coordinate 185,988 of VXAA01006523.1, forward strand.
GTTGCAGCCTCTATGATTTAGTTTTGTAGGAAAAAAAAAAAAAAAAAAAACTCTTTTCGTAGTAATACTATGACCTTTTAACACTTATGAAAGGAGGATTACTTTGGTATTTTATTATCACCAGTAGCAGCCTAAAAGGTGCAAGAATTTATGGAGCTGTACGTTCATGCAAGGTACAGGAGATATATCAGTTCCCATACTTCAATAAAAACAGACGGTGTCACTGGTGCTCTCTGTCATCTCCCTGCATCTTAAGGAAATAATTTCTAATAACAGTGGACGATATTAACACAAATCTCTACAGAACAATCACGTTAAGTGAATAACATTTACATAGAGGATACTCTCATTAAGAACAGCAGCTCAGATTCTGCAATTGCCTTGCGCTCCTATGTGCTCAGAGCCACATGGCACTTTCTTTCAGAGTGAAGCACATTTCTCTAAATAGTTTGGTTGTATGGATTAGAGGATATTAGAGGATGTTGGATTAAGGATATAATTGCATTGAAAGAAAGGTATATAGAAGTATTGACAATATTCAAATATTTCACTAAATTACCATTAATGAAAAACTGCATTAAATACTGTCCATTGGGGTATAAATAAGATATACAAAAACAACTATGTTAAAAGGAATGTAAACCAGGCTATCATACTGTTATGTCCCCTTTATTATTTTTATTTGATTCAGGATGACCGTGTGCTTTCAGCAGCACGGGAGAGCTAAACAATGTGTCATCAATTGTATAGCATCAGTTCTGACAGGTATTGGTCTAGTCAGGATGTGGAGAGCCACACTCAGTGGGATATGGAAGAAGACATAACCCTGCTGTGTACCACTCTCTATACTTGAAAAGATGTTAAAATGAAAATAAAAATGAACGCAGTTGGCACTATAATCCGAAATCAACAGCTGGCATTCCAATCCTAAAAGCCAAATTCCACCTGGGGAGTTACAGCCTTCACAGATAAAATGTATTGTTGTTTTTTACAGCTTATAAAGGCAGAATAATATAAATGACCATAAACTATAAATGATGAAATGTAGCAGATTGGGATAATTGAAGGCATCAGCAAAAACTCTACAGCCATTAGAATTAGGAGCAATAAAAAGGACATTTTAGCCCACTTTCATAAGGAAACAATTCTTACACTATCATTTCTGTCTGCCTGTCCCCACACCTCATTTGTAAGTTTTGAACTTCTTGCAGATTTAAGAGGGTCTGACAGAGGAATCTGACAGAGATATCTTAGAGAGATGATTTCAGATAAGTTTCCTGAGAACAGATTGCCAGCTAAAGGAGAGAAATCATTAAGTACTCCCACTGGGAGACAGGCTCTGGCACAAGCTTACATATTGGAGACTACAGAATGCATACAAGAGAAACAGAACTTATAATTACCTCAAAACAAGGGAAAAGCTTCAAATAAAACATTTGAAACATAGATTTGTAAGAAGCTAGCTTGCGTTATTTCTGTCACTCAAGGATTATTTGTACTTTACAAATGTCAGGAACAAAAGAAATCCTAGCAGTAGTATTCTTAGTAGCCAAAGATGTTACAGAGTGATACAGAAAAAATTTAAAGTGGCTAGTAAAGTATTTTTATCTTCTATTTAGGAAGATAATGAATGCAGTAATTGCATTTCTGCCAAAATACTTTCTATTCCAACCGTAAGCAAAAAAGACTGTTAAACAACTTACACTGCATGTAAATATTTTTAAATCTTGGGTTACGTAGTGTGTACTCAATGGTTCTAAACTAGCTTAACAGGTAAGCTAATGGTGTTATTGCTTTTTTTTGTTTATATCCTGGAATAATGGAGCAATACTAGGGGAATGGGGAAGCTAACATTCCATCAATATTTAGAAAGGATAAACAGGATAACAGTATGGTCACAGGTCACAGTTAGCTTGAGAATAATGTCAGAGGAAACACTGAAAAGTTGATTTACGACATAACTAGTAAATATTTAAGGCACAACATAAAGCAAATCAATATGGTTTGAGAAAGAAAAGAGGTCTGTCAAACTTAAGATCTCTTGCTAAAGAAATATTTAGTCAAACTGTTCCTGATAAAAGTATGTATATATACTTTTAATCCATAATATTCATACTACAATTTTAATTAACACATTTTAGGTCAAAATGCAGCATGAAGTAAATTATCTAGCTAGTGTTTCTTCAAAAACAGTAAAATCAGAAAGTTACTATGGAACTACAGTGTTTTTAATGATTCCACTGGAATCTGTTCTTGCCTCAGTCCTATGTAAAATGTACCAGCGATCTGAAAGATCAGGTTTACAGATAACACAAGAAAGATATCCTGGAAACTATCTAAAATAATCAGGGCTGCTTGGCGATCTGACTTCATTCAACTATCCAAATGCAACATCATGTTCAAAGAAAAGATATCAGAGATGGAGATGCTAACAAATAATATACTCTAGAAAGCAGAGGTTTTGGAAAAGAATTATAATACCATAATATATAACTGACCAAAATGATAAAATGTAATGTGGTGAGGTTATTGAGTGAAGAAATACGGTAACTTCTATGTAGTTTTAAACTAGCTGAAAGAACTGAGCAAGAGGTTGGATTATACTGTTACATTACACTGGCAAAAACATGACAGAAATTCTGTGTCCATCCATTCAAAGTGATGTGTAAGAAATGAGAAGACAGCTATAAGAACAAATCATGGCCTTGAGGAGTAATGTAACACACCCATGTTACAGCACAATCACTTCAGGTGGCCCTGCTAGACATTAGATACAGGGGCTCAATGGACATTGGTTAGCCTATGCTAGGTTACAGCCAGCACTAACCTCCTATCATTATCTCCAAATAACTTTTCCCAGTATTTCCTTTGTGCTGGTATTAGTGTTTGGATAGCTGAGCAGATCAGGGAATTGACTTGGCTGCAATTCACCAGACAAAAACAGTCGTTAAGTTAAAATGACTGTGAAATCATCCTTTAGCATTGTTCTGCCTAAATTCTGACCTCAAAACTAATTTAGTGGAAGATAGGAACCAAAAGGCATTCAGTTTTTTCTGCATCAAACACCTATCTGATGAGGCTAGTATTGAGAAATATTTTTGCTCTTAGTGCTGAATTTTATTTGAAAAGTCTCAGTTTTTAAGTCCCATTTTAAGTACCCTACGTCATTTTTTGATCCAACTCAGTGTTTCCTTCATCTCATATGGAGCAAGTAACTTCATCTCTTATAGCAAACTAGCTAGTAATGCAGCAAGGTCTGCAAGGACAGATATGTTGTATTAGAACAACTGATATATTTGGAAAATGCTCAAACAAGCTTTGAGGCAGAAGGCACCCTCTGGGTTTAGATATCACTGTAATCTCAGTGATAAATAGAATTGGCTACCACTTGTTCAAGCACTGTCATTTAGAAAAATAAGAAGAGCTTTAAATAGTATTACAGTGTTTTCTTTTGTAACAAACTTGCATTAATCATTTTTTGAATAACACATTGGCTATATATATTTCATTTTATATTCAAGACTACACCACACATTTGCAAGCATGCTGCACTAAACTTAGCCTCCAATAATATTTAAAAACAAAGGGTAAACCAAGAGCTTAGCATCCTGTTTTCTGGCACGCTTGATCTGTGGCGCAGCTTTATTATCCAGCCTAAGATAAACAAAAATAAAACCTTGTAACCTTTTCTAAGAGTCACACATTATGAACTGATCCAAACATTCCCATGTTTCTCAGTCCCACAAAACGTGGGATCTCAGAATTATTGAAGTGCCATGAATATTAAGAAATCCAAAACTTGTGCTACTGCATGAAAAAAAAAAAAAACACAGGTGTTTAGAGTAACAGAGCTACCGAATGCTAACTTCATTAACTTCCATTAAGCTAAATGATTCACAAATGGCATTTAGATCAGTAGTAAATCATCATCTAGGTCAGCAGGAAGCTCGTTATGGACTGACAATCCAAGTGACAGAGACACTTTTCTGCAAGTGCTATAGTAGTAATTTCCTGTGTGAAAGGCTTGCTGCTGTTCATGCATTCCTCAGGGGATAGTTCTTCTCGGAGGATGTTACTCTTCCCCAGGAAGAGGAAGGAACCAGTTGTTATTGGATGTGTGGGTTGATAGCTGTCGGGCATTTTCTACATGCCTCAGAATCAGCTGTGAGAACTGTGAATACAGCTTGGATTCCCAGCCGAAGTGGGGGGGGAACAACGTGACTTTGGCAGACAAGGTCAGAACACACAAGTACAGTATCTCAGGAAGTTGAAACAGAAATAATACCTGGAACTTCCAAGTCTCTGGTTCCCAGAAAACTGCTGATTTGCTAAAGAAACAATATAAAGACATGGATCAACCTGAAAACATTCCTGAGGCATTGCACTGTTGCCATGACTAAGACCTTATACAAAGTAAAGTATTGCCAGTTCTCAAATCATTCTCAAGTCATCTACAGTAAGCCAGTTACCTTACGAAATGGTACCAAAAGTCCAGCAATAGCATCCATTAAGAATGTCGCTACTGGGCAACGGCAACATAATTACACTAACTGCTTTGTCAGGAAGCTAAATATTGAGGCTTAGTCTTTTATAAGGGGGTGGTGAGGAGGGGTTCCAGTTAGGTCCCTCTCCTGAACTTCCTCTCCTACTGTAACTCCAGCTGCCTCCATAGGTACTGTGACACTCTCACAGGACGGGTCACCCATAGCTAGCCCATGCCTAGTCCAGCATTAGTGAGTTCAGTGTCACATCCCACCTATTTTTTCTTTAGTGGCAGCACTAATCTTAGTTTCTTTATTCTGCCAGCTGCTAATTTCAAAACTTGGTAAAAAAAAAAACAACTATCAGCTTTAAGAAATTATTAGGGAGATGGGACAGCGACAGACAAATAAACAAGATAAACTCATAAACTACATTTCCTCAGGAAAGCAGGTTAAAAATAGTATAGGAAATATTATATTCTTGCACTCTCTAGTGCCCAAATTCAGAATTCTGTCTCCAGCAAACACTTGACTCTCTCTCAAGCTCCAGTTCACTCAAAGAATATAATGAAGCCTATTAGGGAACATCAAGACATGTATTATTATCTAATTGTGTAGCAGCACAACACATTTCCTGTTCTTTCCCTGTAAACCTGCAGTTACATGCTGTGGTATAATATCATCACTGCAAAATGCAAGGCCATTTGGATCATATTCTTCTTTTATTACAAATATTGAGTTCATCTTTATGTATCTTAATCTTTGCTATTTGATGCTTGTATTATCAATGCATAACTTTTTTAAGATAAAGTACACAAATCTTTTTAAACTTGCCCACACCTCTACAAGGACATTTAAAAGTTTAGAATTTCACTGTTCAACATGTCAAATGCTTCATCCTTTAGGCACTTGAGACAGGTTAGCTGTTTTGTTTGTATATGCCATGCTTTCTTTGAAAGGCCCCTAGCTGGGCAACAGAGACTGCTGTTTCTGCTGCCTCATGGCTGTTCCCCATGCACTAGGGGAACAGCCTCCCTCTAGGAGAGCTGGGAGACTTTCCTTCCCTGAGAGCAGCTGAACGTGCTTAGTTGCAGAGCTGGGGTGAGGGAGAAGGTAACCCATCCTCTACCCCCAGCCCCAAGCACTGTACCCGTAGACCATACAAAGAGGAGAAAGGTCTGTCTGCTGTAAGCCCTGAGGACACTAAACATTGCTTGTCTAAGAGCAACACTGGACAGAGACATCTGCAGAGACACAAGAGCAGATTTTACAAATTCTTACTTTTTATTCTGTCACACTGAACGCTTCTGAGTTCCTCTATTTATGACATTTATTCTTCCAGTTTATTTTTTCATAAGACCTAGCAACAGAGAGTCAAAGATTCTTTGAAAGTTTTTAGTATGTTCATCTACAGAAAAGGTGCAGACAGTTTTAGGTCACAACTTTAGAGAAGCAGGATCTTTTTACGTTATCCCATAATTTCATTCTATGTTTGTGATTTGGAGTCTGGATCATGCAGTTTGTTCAAACTGAATTAACTGGCAATAACGAGAATAGAAATGCAAAGAAAAAAAAAAGATAAACTTATGCCTACTCAGAGAATGGCCTTTGTTATTCTGAGATTAGTTTTCTATTATGCGGAGTGAATGTTAGTTTTGTACTTTGCAGTAGTGCAAAGGCTCTGTCTGGGACCGAGGAAAGTAAAAGGGATGGGAGAAAGACAGGTGGGAGAGGTCGGCAAGCGTCAATTTTGATCAAAGCCCTTCTACTGCTGGTGTCACTCTTCAGTGCTGAACTCTGTTTCAGTCTAGATGTTTGTGCAAGGAACACAAGCAGGGCATTTCTCTTGTCTTTTCTTAGAGGGCAGGAATTCCAGTCTTCCTTTTAAAAGAATAGTGCCACAACTTTCCTGTGGTAGAGACAAGCATACAAATATCATGCAATAATCTGAGTTTAAGTGAAAGGCTGAATGTTGAAGGTCCCAAGAAAACTTGAGATCCATGAACTGTGGAAAGCTGTTGTGCTTTCAGATGAACTACAACAACTACTGGGCACAGAAAAGTGCCACGTGAGTTCTGCTCCACTGGACGTTCCCTTCTGCATTGGACTTGGGGCCCAGAGGAGATCATCTGGCAGTAAAATTCTTATTTTTTTCCTTTCTTCCTTTTCCCCTTCCCTTAGCCTCAGTGAAGAGGGTTGGTGTTTATTTCTATGTAAGGATGGAGCCAGGAAAGGATGCAAATCACAATATATCTGAAGTTGCATGGCAAGTAAAATATGCAGTGTTTTTAGCTTTTAAGATAAAATTCTTTTGTCAAACTCTTCTATAGAATTCTAGAGTTGTGTTAAGCCATGCAAGGAAGAGACAATATTCCAAGATCTTTTCAAAAGAAGTTCCCATGAGAAGGATAGTTGTGCAAGTCTTAATGTACACAGAGAGGGAAGAACTAGATGCAAGTTTTACATTTGTAATTGCTGCCACACTTTACAACATATATGGGGTTGTTTATTTTTTGGTTGTACTCAAAATAAAGGCAGTAAAAATTGTCTCAAAAATACCTAAGCCCTGAAATACATACTGAGAAAGCAATGTGTATAGGATAAATTGAGAATACAATTACTTTTACTTTTTTCATTGAGATCTACTACAAATACAATTAAGATTAATTAACAATGTCTTACCTTGAGGAATAAAAGCTTTACATGCTCTTATTTTTTTTCAAATATTTTAAAAGTTTTTTGGGGGATGGAATTTATTTGGTCACTTTCTATTTTAAGATGTAGTATGTTCCTTTTGCCCTAAAAAGTCCTGTCTTTCCCCTTCCAATAATTAATCCACAGTCTTAACTTTGTAGAAACCATACTGTAAATGAATAATAAGCATGTCTTGCTTTCAGCGTTAACTAGAACTGGAAGAGAAAGAACAGCAAACATCTCACAGCCAGTGCAGACTTTCTGACTTCCAGATTACAGTACATTGCTTTGCTTCCTCCAAATCCTGTTTACATGAGCAAGGTCAGGGGAATGGAACATTAGAGAGCCTCTACAGTGATTTCCTGCTGCTGTCAGTAAAAACTACTGAGACATCATCAACTTTCCCTTGTTCCCAACAGCTTATCAGGGACCGGAGATTATCAATGTATTGGCTTACAGGTTTTAAAAAAAAAAAAAAAAAAGCCAAACTCCCTCCCTCAAGACTACATGTAAAATCAGAGGATGAAACAGGAGGAAATAGTACCAAAGGGGAAAAAAAAGATTTCTAATTTTTTGGCAACGTTAAGCTGCTTGACACACGGAAAAGAAGGGTTGGGAGAAAGGGAGTAACGTTCTCAGGGTCTTCGGTGAGATAGAAATGAAAAAGAACCCACTTACACAGTCCCCAAAATCTTCACCCCAATTCAGTGAACATTCTCACAGTGTAAAAGGCTGGCATAGACCTCATTTCTAACAACCGCAACATATGAAGACTCCTACCATTGGAAAAGTCAGGGTATTATGTGAATACCAGTTAGTTAAGCATAGACAACTTGTTTTTATACTTGTTTCAGTAACATGCGGGAGTCCTGAATAAACAAATTATCAAATTCAAAACTATTTTCCTGAAAATATCAATACACTGATAGGATTTCTTAATGTTTTTGTAATTATAGTTCAAAAGAAAGCAGCGCTGTACTGATGATTACACTTAAGTTTTTCCACTGATACAATGATTATGTTCCCTTCACTAAGTTCACAAAGGAAGTTGCATCAGTTTGGATCTTAGATGAAAACAGGTTTTTCAGTGTTCAAGAACTGGCCTTACAACTTACTAGTTAGAAAAAATGATGAAAAGATACAGTATTTAGAGTTTAATAATTTGAGTGTTTTCCAGCAAAACCCCTACAATAAAACTATTTCTGTATATCTTGGCTTAGTCTTTGATGCAAGAAAATGAAAGTAAATTTGGAAAACAAACAAAAAACCCACATAAGTAGGCATTTTGAAGTACAGAAGTTATTTTGGATTGTTGGCTTTGATGTAAAAAGAAATTAAAATTCCTTCTAAGGACATTACATATTCCTTGAACAGAAGAGGAAGAATGAGAGGAAAACATAATACCAGTATTTCCTCATACAGATAAACCTCAAAATATAAATAAATTCAGAAAATATATTTTAAATTGACAACGATAAAGAATATTACATTTTTATATATTTATTTTTTAAAGTTTTGTCTGTGCAGACTGTTGTAATGAATAAATGACAATGGTACTTAGCTACACCTTAACTATCTGGAGTTGTGTCCAGTTTTGGGCTTCTCAATACAAGACAGACATTGACATCCTGGAGCAAGTCCAGTGGAGGGTGAGCAAGATCATGAGGGGCCTGGAACACACGATATACAAGAAGCTGAGAACCAGGTTTGTTCAGCCCCTTGGAAGGCAGGCTTTGGGGAGATCTTACCACCATCTCAAATATCTAACGGGCGGATAATGGAGAAGTCTGAGCCAGACACTTATTAGAGAACTACTGTGACAGAATTAGAGGCAACAGACAAATTGGAACATGGGAAATTCTAGCTACATATTATGAAACATCAGTCAAACACCAGACCAAGCTGCCCAGATGGGTGGCATAACCTCCATCTTTACACATTCACAAATGATCTGGTTGAGGCCCTTAGGAACCAGATCCAAGTTGGCCTTGCTGTAAGAGGGGGATGGATGAAATTACCCCAGACATTCCTTCCAATCTATACTGCTCTGTGAATTTTATTTATAAATCTATACAGAAGTGAGGAAAAGGAATATTTCTTTGCTCTGCTGCAAGTCTCTTAGGGGCAGTAATAGCATGTTTCCTATGACCAGTATGAAAGGACACTGTTCCAATAGTCTGAAGAAGAGTTTCTCAATACGGAGACCACAAGAAAAGAAACGGATAAAGTGGTCTTCCTCCAGTTTCCTGAAGTAGCTTAATATCTACGGGAGTTTGCCCACTTGCTGTTAGTACCTTTGATAATCATTCAACAAAACATTACAAGGTTTGGTATAGACTTCCGTTCTCCCTGAAGATCTTTCAGGGATCTTTATTAGGAAACTCATCGCAGACCCTACACAAGCTTTTCATTTGTCCCAGAGAAGCCTGTCTTTAAGAACTTGAGACAGCAATATGAAAGAGTCTGTATCTCATCTTCTGTAAAAATAATAATAATAATAACAATAAAAAAAAGTTAATACATCTGTTGATTAGCTACCGCCAGTGGTCCAGGGACTTGCCAAAGTGTCTTGCAAGTTCTCCTTAGGGCCCTGCCATGTTACATGCTTGATGGATAACAACATCGAACAAGAATCCTTAAGGATACATAATTTCAGAGTGTATTTTCCTCTCTAAACATATCAGAAGGGCAGAAGAATTGCTTAAGCTAAATAAAAAACACTTGAAAGAGAATAAAGTAGGTATACGCAAGTCTTTTTTAAAACCAGTCTGGCAACCCAATCAAAGATTTTTAGCCATCTGAACAGCAAGACTCTGGAAGAGAGTTCTTCCCGTAAAAGTAGGACTAAAAAAAACCACAAGGAGATTCAAGATAAGTCTTGAAAAGTTTGCAGAAAAAAATATACATTTGTATTATCTTTGATAACCAGTAGGAAAAGAGCAACTGGGGAGGTTTAGAATGATGTTGCAGGGGCAACACGTGAGGGGAGAAGATGAGCTACGCTACAGGTCGATGACGTCTACCAATACACAAATAATATACAAACACAGTACCATTCAAGTGAGGACAAACAGTATCAAGGGCAGAGCTGGCAGTGAAGGGGGGACAGGAAGAAACCCAGCACCTGCCCTTCTACCTTTGATTTTCAGGAAAAAAAACCATGAAGCCTCTGTAGAAAGAACCTCTATATACTAGGGCAATTGAGCCAGCTTCAGATTAAAAGGTCTAAGTCAGAGAGATCTAGAGCCCTTTGGAAACGAGACATGAAAAGACCAGATGGCTGACCCAATTAAGAAACAGGTAATCATTCACAGAATCACAGAACCATTTAGGATGGAAAAGACCTCCAAGATCATCTAGTCCAACCTATAACCACAAAGAACAGAAACATGTAAGGCAGACACTAGACAGGATGATGACACTAGAAATGAGATGACAGCAGGGAGGCACAGATAAGGTTGTCAAAGTTGGGGAAAGGTGTTACTTACTATGCTGGGGAGGGAAGCTAGTTGAAGAGAAAATACGGAAATAGTTTCTGGATTTGTGTCAGTGGTGGTGTATTGGACAGAGCAGTTGTCTTTACAACTGTAGTCTGAGTTTCAAGGATACAACAATGGTACTAGATGGAAAAAAGATGCAGATTAAGTGCTGAGATGCAGAAAGGTGAGAGCCAATGCTGAATAGGAGATCAAGATAATGGAAAAAAATGTAGTGATTACAGTCAAAAGGCATGAATTTTGAAGCAACATTTTTGTAATAAAGAAAACTGTAAAGCCAACTAGACTGAAATCAAGAGAATGCTGTCAGCAGTGGGTCAATTTATTCCTAGAATGAGTTCTGGGCATAAAATTTTATAAACTGCTTTCATATTAAAAGAATTAAGGAAGGAGATCAAATGATTGGCAGATTTACATGTATTTATATGTAACAAAGAATTACAGTGTAACCATACATTTGGACTCTGTGATCAGTATTAAGAACAGGAAGTAATGAACATGGCATATTTTAAAGTGATAGTCAATAAATTATATCCACCACAATCTTCACCCTGTCAAGCCTACTAAAGAGACATCTGTAAGTCTGCAAATTAGTTCTGACAGAAATTATCTTAAATATCCATATTCCATTGTGAAAACATAACACAACTGCTGAACCTTAAAATATACGAAACTATCATCTCTTAAAATTATTACATGCTGATTTGTTTTTGAAGAAAAGGTTTCTTTTAGGTGTGAACCTCTTTCATGATTTTCATTAAAGGATCTCAAAGCATTTTATAAACTACCCTCACAACCTGCCTTTTTGTAAAACACTCATGATAAAATAGAACAGCAGAAAGCACACCTGCTGCCCATTCATATGTATTAACCCTTCAGCCACACAAATTCTTGTTATGGTAATTAAAACTGCCCAAGATACAAATCATGCCTTCACATGAAGGAATTTGGAGCAAAAAGAGAAATTCTAGAAAGGTACATCTTTTAGGACTTCATACTAGAAGAACATATTTCTCCTCCTAGGAAACTATGGTTAAAACATTGCTTTCCTTTCCTTTCCTCCCACATGCCATACCAATGTCATATGAAAAGCTAACACTAGAAGGAACTAATCCTATGATTCTTTACTAAATTGTGTTACTTTTTGTCCCCTGGAGAACTACTAGATGCCTTAAAAGGCAAAAAATTAAAATATCACTACTGGAATTTTATCAGTGAGGCAACTACTCTTCAGGTTCCCCATTATTAGCTAAGGACAGTTACAAAAATTGCTTGCAAAAAAGTCACAGATTTTAACAGTAATACCTAGATATAATTAATATGGGTTTATAATTAGAATTTCTGCTTAGTACACGAGTAAAGTTACTAGTATAATGTGAAAGCTTCACTATTACACCATCTTCTGGTTAGCCTTGGGAACTGTGAAAGAAAACTTAAGTTGATAAGTTAGAATACTGAGCTCTGACCAAGTGACAACTTATTAAAAATTTATTTTATTCATACAGACAAAAAAACACATTTCCAACAACATGTCTAGTTTAGGCTAAACTAGCTAAGCTTTCTTTCTTCCCTCCCCGCCCTTTCTTTCTGGCTCAGAAGGCAACTTACCAGAGTACCAAAAGATGGAGAGGAACTGATCTCTACAACGGGTGGGTCAGGTGTTTGTGTATCAGTCACATCAAAGGTTGGGTTGACCTGTTGAAAATTAATTACAATCCTCATTATTTCAGCACCAGTACAAGAAGGGAAATAAGATTGAAATTAAAAGGCTCTCTTGCTATACTGAGGCATCACTAATCACTAAAGGCTAAGAACAAGCTTTAAAAATAAAGGAAGGATGCCTACCCCATAACAATGTAAAATGCAATCATATAATGCAGAAAGACAATCCAGATATGTATTTATTAAAAGTATCACTTATATTTTATAAACAACTGTCACCCAAAACTAACTCAAAGATTCTTACCCTATGCATTAAGAAGTTCAGTTTTATGATAAATCAATAAAAATGAAGTAAAAAATACTAGTTTGAAATGGATTTGCTAAGACAGCTACCTCAAAAACTGCCCAAGGTTAAATTCATGCAACTTTAAAAAAAAAAA
>VXAA01006523.1:198790-213485 GCA_013399115.1 Anseranas semipalmata
AAAAAAGCTGCTGAAATACTGAACAGTAGGAAGTAACTTCCTACTGCATAATAACTTCCAAACAGCTTAACTTACTTGCAGGTGCTTTTGCAAGTTATACTGCCTCCTATACTTTCCTTTTAATTGACATAGACAGATAAGAGTCTGTACTATATTGAATTGTAGTCCTTAAAGCAGTGAACAACTTCAGGCAGTAAAAATCAATGTTAGTACTGCAGCACTGGGCAGAAATAGGGTAATGCTAGTGTTACACCAAGTTACCACTGCTAGTAAGTTTTCAGTACTGGAGATAGTTTCTGTTCTCTGTAACTACAAATAAAGAAACTATAGCAAGCTCTAGATGTGACATGTTTGCAGCACCCATACAGTCAGCTCTGGTTTGTCTTTGTTTCACACCAATTTGTTCCCACTTCACTTCAGCTAAAACATACAGAGGCTTAAAAAACTATTTCACAGATCTTTGCAACTTCACCAAAACAGACTTCCAGCATGCACACTGGTAGTATATGTACAACATTCATGATCTGATCACCTAGCTTCACGATATCATGATTCAAAGAATCATATAGTTCAACGGCACATAGCTAAAAACCTGCATCATACTAACACCCACCTGCCCTGGATAACCTTTTCTTACTCGGAAAAATGAGCACCCACCTAAGCGTTTTAAGGAGGCACAAAAGCCAAATATTTCATTGGCCAGAAATTGTTTTGTGCCAAGCACAGCCAGTTACGGAGATTTACAGCCCAACGTGTCTGGCTACTTGAGCTGAACATGTTCAGTAAAAAGGAAGCTTGTATAGCTTGTAAAGGCTGAAATAAAGGGCACTGATAAAATTCAGAGAGTACACTATTTTCAAATCACCAAGAAGGCTGGTGTAGTAAAGAGAAATGAACTCGCCCTGTAGTCCACTATAGGCATTAATCCTTGCAATTTTACTTTAAAGTGGATTTAAAACAAACAAACAAACAAAAAAAAACACAACAGCAAAACCAGAGGTTCATTAGATAAAAGGATCACTTTATTATGCCTTTTCAGGAAGGGCCTACCATCTCACCTGAAGACTGTCAGAACTCTCAGACTGTCAGAACAACTAGGTGCTCACTCAGTAACAGCTGTAGTGGAATTTCCTCAAAAGTACTTGATGCCAGGGTTCTACCATCTAGGTACACTGACAAAGACTTTTAGGTCAGAGATCCACTTGTTAAGTAGATAGAAAGAAATTTTAAAACTGCAATTAGTAGTCAATGAAGGCAGGAAACAGCATCTCCTCTTCTACTGCCTGAAGCCTCTTCATTCAGTATGTTTGGATTGCCACAACTTATATATAAATTTAGGTTAGAACTAATAGAAGCAAAGTTCACAACAGTAAGATCTTCCACTGTAAAGGGGAAGTGGGGAAAGGATAAATGTAAAGTTTACTAGCAACCTAGAAGGCAGAGACATTAAATACAGATGTCACCTGACCAATCAAGTGGAAAGTGACCCTCTGCAGCACTAACAAATCAGAGATGCCAACACTTCATTAACAGGACATCTTAACTTTGTTTTTAAGCTAGCTCACTTAGCTGACTAGCACTGCTTAGCTCTTTCTTGGATTCAGTTTAGACAAGCTGTTCTTCAACCATAAGCTCTTTTTTTTGTAGGTATTCTGGCTTTTAATTCAGATTACAGTTGTATCAATTGAGAATGAGCTACCCAGAAGCACTAAGGAAAGACAGTCCTGCTACAGGGCCATCAGAGCTGATGACTGAAAATTCTCCCTCGATTTCTAGACAATAGGATCAAGTGCTGCTTTACTTTTTTTTTTTTTTTTCCTCCTCCTCCAAATGGACTTGGAGGAAAGAAAGGAAAAAAGAAGGATCAGAGCCAGGTAATGTGGTTTAAGTAATAGCTTTCCATTTATCTGACAGTTCTACCATTTTATCTGGACTGCTTTAGTTTCTCCTCTACAAAAACATAACCATCCAGCCCACCCCCAATATGCACCCTGTCTATTTAGATCCAACAGACAACAAGTACTGTCCTAGAGAGCTTACAGCTTCGGTTCAGCATCCAGCATAACTAGGGTCATTTGTGCCTGACCTTCGGTCAGTCCTATAGTAAATATATGCTCTTTATGTGGAAGTATCACATCCTGGAGCTGGCATGAAAGTCTCTTCCGCATACGGGTCTGCTTACCGCTTTATCTGAGATAAGGGGATGGAGAGGGGAATTGCAGATACTGACTAGGTGAGCAGGAACTGTCAGAGGTCATATTAAGAGAGCTAAACATATATATGGAATTGTTAAGCAACAAGTCAGGAATAGCAAAGCGTATGGAAAAAAAAAAAGCACAAAACCCATGGAGGCTGCAGCTAAACTTTTCTTCCTGCAAAATATGTTTAATAACACATTAAAAATTAATGAGGCAATGGAACGAAGATAAACATAAAAAGTTTCAAATGACTGGACACATTTCCTGAGAAAGTGATGTGCTTAGCTGTCCAATAATCTCAGTAAACATATGTGGAAAAACTAATTTGAAAAACAAGAGAGAAAACCAGAACACTAAAAAGCAAGGTAGAGAGAACTGTTTTGTATTAAAGGTCTTCAAAAACATTATTCCAAAACTTCACTTATGTATCAGTTTACCAGATAATTATTTTCATTATCTTCTCCCAATATGATGATACAGTTACCACATGATCCATAATACAAGAAAATATTTTTGAAGGAAGGATTCAGATGCAGAACCTTTCATTTAAGGAATTGGAGATTTCTGAAAACTGAAGCAGAGCAAAACCAAAACACAAAGAGAAAGGAATTAGGATCACTGCTTAGGACAGCAGAGAACTATGGGAGGAAAAAAAGAAGCAGGCTCAACTAAGTACGTTAATTCTTGGCCATATACTTTAATTAAATGAATATGCCCCTAGATATCCCTCAGCTGATTTTAGTAAAGTATCTCCAATAAAAAAGCCCTTCGCATTTTTAGAATGCATTTCATAAGACATTGATGCTGCATCAAAAACAGTGATAATTAATTAAATTAAAAGAGGAAGTTTTAAATGACTCACCTAAAACATTTCCTTGAAAAGTGATGTAGCTAGCTGTAAAATAGTCTCAACATACTAAGGAAAAAATTTAGCATTGAACTTGATTAAACACTTATTTTTGTTGCTAGACTAGAATCCTCAGGCCAAACAAGCAACTGTCATATTCTTATTTCTACTGCCACCTAGTGTAGATTTGGATTTCATACATCTAGGAAAATATTTACAACTGAAATTGCACAGAAAATTTTAATCTGAAATTAAATTAACAGTAGATTTTCACAGAATCACAGAATCATTTAGGTCAGAAAAGACCTCCAAGATCACCTAGTCCAACTATAAACCTTTCAGGCTGAAGATACAAACTCTACACATCTTTAGAAATATGTAGCATTGGGATTTTAACATGTTACAGGAAATTCCTACTTCTATCTTCCACCTGCTTTGAAGAGGTCTCTCGTACACAAAAAAAATATGTACAAACACAGGAAATTCATAAATACAACTGTCACCAAGTGGAACGCATCTCTTTTAGTATGTTGTGCTAAAACTGCTCTCCTGACTGAACATACTATTTTCAAATACCCTCAACAGCTCCTTACGTCAAGAAGAGACAGTGACTGGGATTCATCTCAGTTTAATTTTAGACATATTGCTGTATTTGAGCTAGTCATCCAAGATTACCTCTATGGTTGATGGAGAAAAGTAGGCACCTTCAGAGAACAAGTCACTTAGTTACATTTCCAAATGTAATCTGAATAGTTGTAATGGTTACAAGCTTTAGAAAAATGAAACAGATTCTAGAACATCAGTTGTATCAATCTCTACTTGAATAACCAAGAACTGCATAGATGCAGTGCAGCTGGAGAACAGCTGTAAAGATTTATAAATCAAGAATATGAAAAATTGTGTGTCAAAAATCAGGCTACCGCTGGTCTAAATAAGAGGAGAGACAAGTAAGGAATTTCTTGTAAATGTTAATTGTGCTTCAAAAAGTAAGCAGAAAGGAAGAGGAAAAAAAGGTATCTTAAATATTATTGTCTCTGTGTATCGCTTTGAAAAGCAACAAAGAGTTCTGACAGTTCTTGAGGGTGAACATACCCTCAAGCTCCATGTGTTAGGTACTATTCTGAAAGGCAAAATACCAGGTGATACCAGTCAGTTGCCACAATTCTTAATACTCTTTTGCAAGCTTTTTTGTTCAGAACTGCATTTCCTAACTGGTGATGGGTGAAAACAGTAAAACTCTTTCTGAACCCAGCTGAAAAAATTCTGAGCAAAGCCTGCTCCATTTCATATGTACCATTTTCCCAAAACCGAGTTCTGAGACAGCAAGGACCTTGCCACCCTGAGGCAAGCACAAAGAAGCAACTACCAGAAAGTAGCAAGAAACCTGGAGAGGTATGAAACACTAGCAGTTAAAAAAAAGAAAGTGCGGACAAAATTACTTCCCTCTTGTGTTCTATCCATCTCTACATCTGTTGAATTTTTAGTGTTGTATCACCTAGGATTTTATCCTAAGGCTATCCATCTTCATTCTTGCTATAGAGGTGACAAAACTTAACCAGCTCAGCATAACTCAGGGCAATGCATTTTAACACAACTTAAGTGTCTAGATGACATTGTAGTGCCTCGTAGCAAACTTTAAAAGGTCATCTGTTCTTTTAAGTATCTCGTATTTGAACAGTCTCCGCTGCCTGCCTGTAACACTTACATACATTATTACTAAGGCTTTAAAAATACGGTTACTTCAGTTTAGAAAAGACCAATCATCTTCCCCCATTCCTCATCAAAAACAAGAAAATAAATAGAAAGCAAGCAATTCTACATTTTGTCTAAGGCACAGATCAGATATTAGGAAAAACTGCTTCATTAATTGCTGCACAGTACTGGAATAGATTCAGAACACTGAAAAATTTCAAACATAGTTACAGCAACTAAGGCATGTTAGTGTTGGTAGTAACCTGATACTAGATCTGGATAAGTTATGTCTCTGGCCAGAGGAGAGGTGGTAAGGTCCATTCTTCTTCACCATAACAAAACAATTTAATTTAATTTTTGTTGGTACAGACAGGAGGAGCAGGAAAAAGAAAGAAAAAGACATATGGAGCAACAAAACTTGATACCTTCACTTTAGCTCTTTCTAAATTATTAGATTATTATATTAACTTTGAAAATAAACTGTAAAAGAGATCCTAACCATTATTACTTTTATTAAATTGTTTAATTTACAATTATAAAAGTATACTACATTACAGTAGTATTGGTTTTGTTGAAACAGTAACTGTTCTGTCTCAAAGAATATAATATACTTCACATTTATGTGAAAGCAAGATATTCTACAGATAATGTGATATTAATAGGACACTGAAAACAGCAACCTTATTCTTAAAAACCTTAAATCAGTCCACAAGAGAATTGTGACATGATAGCAGGAGAGTCCAAACTTATGCTATGACAAATGACAAAGCCATAGAGCCCTTTCACTACTAGAGAGCAGCTAACCCAGAAGCTTATAAACTGCTACAAATGTTACAGCCATGCAGAAATGCAGTCGTTAGGTTAAATGAAATCTGTCAAAGCTAGCTTATAAATAATTTCTTGACATTCACTACCAGTAATGTGCCCTTATGGCCAAAAAGGCCAATGGTATCCTGGGCTGTATTAGGAAAAGCATTGCTAGCAGGTAATGCTCCCACTCTACTCAGCCCTGGTGAGGCCTCACCTTGTGTACTGGGTCCAGTTTGGGGCTCCCCAGTACAAGAGGGACATGGAGCTCCTGGAGAGAGTCCAGCAAAGGGCTGCTAAATATTTAAGGGACTGGAGCATCTCTCATAAGACGAAAGGCTGAGGGAGCTGGGCCTGTTCAGCCTGGAGAAGAGAAGGCTCAGTGGGGATCTGATCAATGTGTATAAGTTTCTGAAGGGATGGTGTCAAGAGGATGGGGCCAGACTCTTCTCAGTGGTGCCCAGCAACAGCATGAGAGGCAATGGGCACAAACAGAAACGCAGGAAGTTCCGGCTGAATATGACAAAAACTTTCTTTACTGGGAGGGTGACTGAGCACTGGCACAAGTTGCCCAGAGAGGTTGTGGAGTCTCCTTCCCTAGAGATATTCAAAAGCTGTTTGGACACAATCCTGGGTAATGTGCTCTAGTGGACCTTGCTTGAGCAGGGAGGTTGGACTAGGTGATCTCCTGAGAAAAAAAAGTGGAAGACTGCTTTAGCAAATACTCATACCCGTGGCTAAGCATCTGAGCAGCAGAAGTATGGAAAAGTTGACTTGAAAAGAACTCAGCTGAACCTAGAACTATAAGCTGAACCTAGAACTATACGCTGATCTGTTTGTTTAGCATGCACTGTAAGTATGTGCACTTTGAATGGGTCTAGAAGTAAACTCCTGATGCAGGAAGGGTGATTTAAATCTGATGGTAAATGCTGTGACTGTGTTCTAGCACTGAGGCTGCTACCAAAGGAATTGAAGGCTGCTACCAAAAGGAATTACACTTAACTTCATTCATTGACCTTACAATGAATATGGCATTGTCTAGCAGAGAAGTTTATTTATCAAGCTGTCATACATGCAATTATCCTGCTCTTAATTTTGACCATAATTAGAAAGCTTTACATCTAACTTTACAACCAAACCAGATACACGAAAATACTTAGCGACTGATTCTATTGGTGTTCCCCTCCTCCACCACAATATTTTCAATCTTGGTACTCCTCAAATTGCATACATATGCTTTCTACAGGTGTGTAATACTACTGTCCTCATACTCAGGCTCATTCCATAGAGAAAGCCAAACACACACACATGCAGATGTACACAGACGCACCTCTCAGCGTCCTCAAGTCTAAGTGTGTTAAAACTCTGAGAAGGAAACAAATGCCAAAGCAGCATTTTATATGAACAAAACTCAGAAAATGGTGAATTTCTAAAGAACTCTATTAGTAATGATGGAAACCAAAAAATTCCTAGACCTCTATATCAGATACAACTCTTGGACAATAGATGCACCAGAAGAACATCAAAGGAGAGATACAAGTGTAGGTAATCATCAAGCCAAAGCTAGCCAGATCTACCAAGGACAGTCACAGACATATCCCTGTTGTTTTACACATAAACAACAGTCTTGTCTATGGCACAGTATTGTTTACCTATTTAGCATAACTTTCAGATGACCTGACAAACACAGGATTTTCCAAATATTGGCAGGGTATTCAACATTTCACTTCAGTTACCTAATTCCCAATACTTTTAAGGGTTGCTGGTAGAAGGTTTGACAGCAAGGTAGCTGCAGAACAGAATTAGCAGGAAATCAGACTATATGGACCTACTACGTCAGTGACATAAAGAACACTACTACCCTAGAAGGGCTTTCTGAATTTTTAAATCAATAACAAGGTCTTCTCACAATACCTAAAGGTTTTGGAAAGAGGGACAACTTGTGACAATCTAGTTTTTGACTATCAGTAACAATGCCACCTTGTCCTACTTATGATCATGTTTTTGGCAATATCCTAAGGCTCACTGAAGATTCAGATATCTTCTGCAGCAGTTTGATATGGTACTTCAGCAGAAACCAGATTATCACCTATATGTGTCTTTTTAAATCAGACGGAGTACAGACTTACACAAGAAACATGAATGGAATTCATCCAGATTCATCTGCCAGTATCAGCTAGCCTACTAACCTTAATATGAATTCATAAGCTATGGTTACTTCCAAAATATCATACACAATAACAAAAAGCTTCCTGGTATACACAGACTACATTTAACTATAAATATTAGACAGATGGTGTTTACAAAAGGTTCTGGTTTCCTATATTAGAGTACTTATTGCACTCACCTCAACTGACTGAAGCTTTTCAGCATGGAGATGAGGTGACCTTGGGTAAATATCAAGAAGATGAGGACGGTCATCAGTATGTATTCTTCTAAGGTGGTGTTTAAGAACTTCTTTATAATCAAATGAATCAAAGTTGGTTTTCCATAGTAATACCTGTAAAAAGCCACCATATCAGTAACTACATCAAGCCTATCCAGTGATGGATGTTATTACCAAGCTAACGATACTGAATTTTTTTAACTTGAGATGCATTTATTATTTTCCAAGACTGTCTCTGTTACTAGCTGAAACATTTCAAACTCCACAAAATTCATTTTACCAAAATATAAACATGGTTTATGGTCACTTCAAAAGATCCTCATTTCTACATCATGGCTTTCTGTGCTTACATTCAGCTCTTAACTTTTTATAAACAGAAAACAACAAAAATGACAACAAATATTAAAGAAAATTTCCAACTGTGAAACACTAATTGCTGGGCTACACAATTTCTTTATTTTTGGAGAATGTAAAGACCTGATGAAGATGATTCCAGGCTTCATAGCATTTCTGTAATTATGACATTGATCACAGCAGATGAAGATTAATTGTCTGGTTTTCTGTTTAATTAAAGATAACTTTTTTTCTTTAAAAATTGAAGCAACTCTTCCCTTGTACAATATCCAATACTTTGTTGTTTTGCTAATGTAGATCAGCAAAAGTAACACAAGATTCTTTTTCTTCCCCACTTCTAGACATAGTTTTCCCAGCAGCATACCTTAGTTCTTATGATTGCAAAGTAGTCACTTTAAAAGAAAGGAAAACAAAACTGAGTGTGTATGCATTAATACTAGTTGCAACAGAATTAATTTTTGACGCTGAACTGCAACACTTAGAAGTATTTCTATTACAAACCATTCCCTTACTGTAATTGGTATAATAGAGAAGTGCCTAGTATTTCTCCTCATAACATCCAATCAAAAGCGGTAAATACATTATTTAAAAGCTTGATCTTAACTATTTTTCACCTTGAATTTAACTTTATGATAACACACTACTAGACAAAATGCAAAGAATGTCAGTATACTGTAATTAACTCCTATTCACAGTAACAAACAGTGAGAAGACATTTAATTTAAGAAGACAGTATCACAAACCTGACCATCTGCTCCACCAGAGGCAAATTTTTCACCACCTTTTGAAAAAGCCACAGAAAGGACAGGTCCCTGAAAGAAGAAAAAAATATATATACATATAGTAGAATAAAATGCTATGACTGTAGTTATAGTATTTTAATACACAGGAAACAAACGTTCTCTAATATAAATATTTTTTCAATTTTAATAAAAAAGGAACAAATTATCTAGTGAAATTTTTGGGATACAACTTGACTGAAGTGCTAATGTTGCATATCTTGGTAAGATGCTTCATTACTATTACTACAATCAATACTAGGAAAATAGATTTTAAACAGAATTAAAGCAACAAAAAATTATCAGATGTATATTACAATACTCAAGGTAATGTGTTTGAGTGATTTGTTATCAAAAGTAGGGTTTCTTCTGCATAAAGAGGAAAGGGATAAAACATCTGACACTCTTCACAAAAATATATCTTCCACAAGCTTCCTCCCTTTAGAAAGCACTGTTTTTCAGTAGACGAAAGACTTATATTCCGAACAATTAACTCTCTATTTTCAAAATGAACGACTGATTCAGAACACAAATATTACTCAATATTAAGCACACACACGATATTGACAGATTAGTTGCACAGTTGTAGCTAAAATTGATACACTTGTTACAAGCTACATTAACACAACACTTTGTTGTCCAGGGAAGTTTATTTGCAAGTTGCAAGATACAAATGTCATAAATGTCACTTTCCCTTTAAGAAGATACTGAAGAGCCTATTAAGATCTCCACTTTAACAGGCTTATTGTATATACCTTGTGTCCATGAAGTGTGTAAATAAGTCTTCCTTCTAAGAGGTCCAAAATCTTAAGGGTACCATCAGTAGAAGCAGTGATGAGATAGTTACCAGAAGGATGGAACGATACACAATTAACCCCTGCTCTGTGAACTAATTTACAGAAGACAATATTCAAAGACTACATATAATAGGAAATGTACACTTTATTTCTTTGCTCTTTTCTACTTGCCAAAAACCAACCCATTCCATTTAAGGGACAAAACAAAGCACTGGGGACATAGGAGCTGCTCCAATCTATTTGCTTAGTGCTATTCTAAAAATCAAGAAAAGCATTGCAAAGGAATAATCAGGACTCAGTTTATGGGGTATTTTTTAGCATTGCTGGACTACAAAAAGATTACTTACAAAATGTCAATATGACCCGTTTCTCTACTTTCCCCAATAAGGAAAGAAATCATAAATCAAAGCAAGTTAAATTTTGTTGCAAAATCCCCATTCTAAAGAAAATACAACAAACTATGTTGCTTTTACCTCTGTAATGCTGTAGTAGCTTGTTCGTTCGAATATCCCACAGCTTCACGGTATGGTTAGAACCTGCGGAAGCTATACATGTACCACTTGGGTTGAAATCTGCAAAATTTGCAAACCTAAATATAATTCATGAAAATAGATCAATTACTTGTTTTGGTAGAAATATTTGTTTTATGATAATAATATTAACACCGAGTTGCAACAAACTTGTGTAGAGTCCATATACATGAAAACATGAAAAGCACATATACAAGATTAATATTCCAGGTATTTGTTAAATAAATTTATGGTTCCAGGATGTTTAAGAAAACTGCAGATAAGTAAAAGCAAGTGTTTTCTGTACTTAGATATGGCAGGTCACTGAAGCTAACAGAATAATGCCTTCATCAACAAGTAGAAAATTCTTAAAGTGTTCTTGTTGAAGCATCCAATATTAAATAGCATTATCCAAACAGAGGACGAACACGAAAACATTTAAAAACCCCAAAACAATCTGACTTCTGTCTGGGTTATTTCTTGACTATGGGAAAACAGCTGGGTAAATGCAGCCAGTTAACTTCTTTAGAAAAATGCAAAATTAATTATTTTAGTTTATATGGATGGCAGAAGAATATTTGATCTATGTTCAAATTTAGCACACAGATGTTAACAAAATGAAACATGAATTTGATCTCATTAGAACTATACATTTACATTACTCCTTTTTTACAGTAACACTTACCCTCCATAATCTATGAAACTATCAATACATGTTTTATTTCTTGTATCCCAGATCTTCACAGATTTATCCTCACTGCAAGATGCTATTAGTCTTCCATCAGGTGAAAATCTGGAATGTGCAAATGTATACATTGCTATTCTGAGTAGTATCAGTCATTTAGTATTATAGACATAAGCAGCAAAACACCAGAACCAAGACAGTCTGGAATTAAAATGTGTAACATTCAAACAACATTTGAATTTCTCATGAAGTAATAAAACTGAAAAGTTTCCCCCTACCCTTTTTTCCCCCCATTTCACAATCAACTACAACTAAAACTAGAGCCATAAGTGATAGCAAGAGAAAAAACAACAGTAACATCAGCCTAAGGTTGGCATTTCAGATGCCAAAGAGATCATTATAGAAAGCTATAGGCAAGAAAAAGAGGACATAGTATATACAGCCTTGCATTCAATTTTAACCTACATAAACATTCTCCTGTGAGCTCTCTAGAATTCCAAACTGTCAGCAAAACATTCGTGATTATTCCTAGATTTAGGAGGATAGGGTTTTTTTTTGTTTTTTTTTTTTAAACAAAAACCTGATCTGTCTATAATTTCACCAATCCTTATTATTTCTCATATTGAGCAACTGCACAAGGACATTCAAGAACATTGACATACTATTTTTAGAACTTCTATTTTTCTTCTCAAGATTAGATACTTTGGAACTTTGTAGGGCTCAGTACCTCACCAGTACTAAATTTCTTTGCCAAGATGTTTAAAGCAGACCTCTCTGAAGTTTTTCCATTAATATAGAAACAAATCAGCAAAGAACAATCTTTTCTTGTCTTTGAAGAGCTGCTCTGTCTTTAAGTGGGGTGCTAATCTTAACTTTCAGTACAAAGACTTTCTTTTACCTTCTTCAATTCCATATGTTTAACTCATTTTGACTCAGGACCAAGAATGATCAAAGAATAGTTGAGAAAACCGCTACGAGGAATAATAAAACTAGACATAAGTGAATGCTGCAAAATAAGTTAACACAGCACAAAAATATACAGGATTGGGAAAGTAGACAGGGTACTGATTGAAAATAAATATGGAAGACGTACCTGTTCTTTAGAGTAAAAGAATTATGAACAACAACAAAAAAAAATAACAATCAAGTGATAGATTTCATATACACATATTAATACAGAGCAAACTTGCAGACTTCAGTTGGGAGATGCATACAAAATGTGCGTGTGTGTGTGTATGAGATTGGTTTATTAAAATTTTATTATTAGTGATAAATCAGCTTTTATCTTCACAGATTTTTCCTCTCTTAGTTCTGCTCTAGGAAATAAAAATCCTTTGCAAGGAGTTCTGGACACAGAATCCACCATAACAGCCTCTTTACAGAGAATAAAAACAAAGCTTACTTGGCACAGCGAACCCAATGAGTGTGTTGGAATAGGGAAAATAAAAGTCGCTGACTGTGAACACTCCATATTTTTATTGATTTATCATTGGATGCTGAAACTAGAGAGTGGCCATCATGTGAGAAGCTCACGCTACGAACAGCTGCTGTATGACCTTTCAGAACCGATGATTCTCCATGACTGAAAAAATAAAATAAAAAAAAACACAATAATATTTAACAGAAATAGTCTAAAGAAAAAAAAAGAAAAAAAACATAAAAAGTTAATCTACTTGGAAGACAACATCTCATCCAAACAAAAAAGCAATGCACATTGACTACACCATTGCTGCCAATACTTTTTTGCCTTATTTGTAGATTAAATACTAGGATGCAAACAGTAATCATACTTAAAATGACAAATTTTAGAAAGCATTGCAATTAACTAGCAGTAATCTACAAAATGCTTAAGAGTTAAAATAACACATCTTTCTAAGATCATTCTGAACAGCTTGCAATCACTACTACTTGGGAGTAACGGTTTAAAAAGACAAATCCATAATTTTTTTTAAAAACATTCTTTTTGTTTCTTTCATCACTTGTCTCCCCAAAATGAAGTGCAGTCATGCAATCCTTAGAAAAGAAATATACCCTTTAAGCCAGAGAAATAATACCAAGTGTACTCCTGCACACATGAAATTACAAGCTCTAAATTGCTAAGCCTTTCCTTGGAAGTGACAGAATAATCAGTAAAGGACAAAGTAACACAGCAAAGAACCATGCTACTTGTGCTCCCCTATCTCCGTCAAAGCCCAGTCAGGGATGTGGGAAGGAAACAGAAACATTTACCGGGTAAAGACCCCAATATTCACATTACACATTAAAGAAACATACAGCCAGCATCGCCCAATTGCACTCACATGCAAGGAATCCACAGCCTGACAGTACGATCCTGGGAACCTGAAGCAAGGAGCTGCCCATCCGGTGAGAACTGCACGCTGGTCACAGCTCCCATGTGACCTACAAATTTGTAAGCTCTGCATTGTTTCTTCAGCTTCCATATAATAAGAAACCTATCCAAAGAAGATGTAGCTGGCAAGAAATTATTAAAAGATATTATGAGTCTGCTTGTTGTTATTAGAAAAGTCAGAGCTAATTAATGTCTATGAATTTGGATTCACGGTGAACTCACTGGGTTGGGAGGGTGTTAGGGGAGGGAGGAGTTACTGGGTTTTAATGGATAGTTTGGTCTGCTTAGCCTGATTAGAAGCCTGGCAGCCAGAAATACCACCACCAGACTTTTGGCAAGGACATCAGAAGGCTGGGGGAATGAAGGCTAACACTTAACAGCTAGCTCTCCCACATATTGAGCAAACTAGCCCAATAGCCTGCACGTCATAAGGATGAATCCACATTCACCGTTACCAAATGCTAAGAATGTCACTAAAAACAAGAGAAAGTTTTCAATGATAAGTTCAGAATCTCACTTTGCTCTCAGACAGATTTTTTTTCTCCCCGAGCATCTACTATTTAACTCTGAAGAGAGGCCAGCTTAAACTCAAGATATCATTTCTAGCACTTCACATATCTAAACTGAAATGAATATCTAAACATAATTCTGTAATCCTAATTAAGTGCCAAGTTTTTAATATTAACATTTGTATAGGTCAAAATGCAATGTGAAGGTTTTGGTCTGATAACAGAAAGCACTAGAACTTTCATTTTTTTTGCAGTCACCTTACAAGTTAACCACACTATCTACATTTCAGAAGGGAGATATAACCTTAACCATAGCTTGATCATTTTCAGGAAGTTATAAGCAGCGAAAGCAAAAAGAAGCTGAACTAAAGTGCCAAGTGTGATATTCCTATGCCCTATTACCTTCATCTCTCCTAAGTGCTACCACACAGGGCATAACTAAAAAGAAGGGATTCACACATCCCCCATTAAAAAAAAAAAAAAATCCTTCCCTTAGTGTGGAAAGGGAGGGAAAAGAAGAACAGCGACCTCCTGGAAGCTGAAAAGGACATAGGAGGAGGAGGAGGGTGGGTGGAAGAAGAAACTAGGGATGAATCTTCTCTTCCCAGCCTGTTTCAGGCACCAGCATTGCACTGACAGCAGTAGAAGGCCAGGAGGCTGTTTATTAGCACATATGTCAAGGCAAGCCTGGAATCAAATATGAGATTTTAAACTCTCCTTTGGGACTTGGATCAGAGATAGTATTTTCATCCAAAAGCAGCTTCTGGTAAAAAAAAAAAAAA
>VXAA01006523.1:222098-291241 GCA_013399115.1 Anseranas semipalmata
GCTCGGGCGGTGCGAGGGTGTAAGGGGCTTTCGGGTTCCTCAGAACACGGCTGGTGCCTGGGGAATGCAGGAAGGCCGGGCAGGAGCGTGAAGGCTCGTACCCCGGAATTTCACACTTAGGGGACTTATAACCGAGGAACAGAGCAGTATGCACGAAATTATTTTTCAACAAAAGCCCCCAGTTTCTCTTTGCTGTAAGAATGCCATCCCTGAGCAGCAACTGCAGCAAGGAGCGCCCGAGGGAGGTATCAAGCGTTAGTTTGTTTTCTTGCAAAACTACACCCCATTTTTGTAGATTCATTTCTAAACCTACCAGTGCTTTTGTTTGGCTTTTTTCAAAGGCCTTTTCTTTCAGGTGAGCTGGGGAGGAGGCCAAAACAAAGCTAGTGGAAGGTCTGGCCCATGTTGCCTGGATCTCGTGACTTAAATTGATGCAGGATGACAGTGACTTTGAATTAAGCAAGCTTATGTAGTATTGGCCTCTTTGTCTTTTTCCTGTTCTTTATTAACCTGTTGGTGCTTTCCAGATTTCCAAGTCAGTACTTGTGTTTGTATCAGACACTGTTGTCCTTTAACAGTCCTTTAATTTTTAAATTAATTTAAAAATTAATTTAATTTTTAAAAAAGTACAACTAGATTTTGCTTTGTTTTTTAAACAGAAAAATTAGTGTTACTGTAGCGCTGTGAATGTTTATGCAGCCTCACAGAAAGCTAGATAAGGAAACCAATCTTACTGGAAAAATACCGCTCCAAAGCTATGCTAGGAGAAACAGGGGTGACAATAATTGGCAAAAGGGAGGGCTGTGGTAATAAAACTGTCTTGTAATGTGCAAGCATTCTTGAAGAGAGAACTTATACTGCAATTACTTTTTTTTTTTTTTTTTTTAATCTAGCCTGCATTTTACAGTTTCATCTGACATTGAACTCAAACATCTATAGAATCAGGTTAGTAATTAGGCCAACGTGTAAGATTGGTCAGTTATAGAACAGTTCTGAATCAATTGTGTTTAACCATGAAATGCAGATTTAAAATAGTAATTTAAAAATGACGAAAAAAGCAAGATTATCACAAGTCTATACAAAGGTTTCCGTGAAAATCTTCTAGCCAGTCCTTACATTGATATACAGACTGATAATTCTCCTTTACAGCTTCAGAATGTAAAAGAAGTTTTTCAAAAAATAAATGTTGGACAAGACACATGGACTTTAATGTGGACCTAAGTAAAGCTACAGTTTTATGTCACTATCTGTTCTTGGTTTGGCATTGTTTTTTTCCACACAGCTCACTCATCAATCCCTTTGTGTTAGCTCCTATGACAAAGTAAATTATTAAGTTATTGCAAAGTAAAAAAAGTGCATTAAGAAGGGTGGTAATGGTAAGACCTGAATATCCCATGTTCTACCATGTTGTAGGAACAGTGAGTAAGCTTCAGTTCACTTGGCCTCCTCACCACTATTGAACTCTTCCAGCCATTTCTCAACTGTTTTTCCAACTATGCTCTCTCCTGGGGTTTATTGACTGCGAATGATGCCTCTCAGAAGGGAAACAGCCAACCTACGTCTGGGAAGCAATTTTAGTACCAGTTCAAGTTGCTGTGTTCTAGTCTCTGAGAGAAATTACCCTCTGCTTCTGTAATTGTGTATCACAGTATCTCAGTATTTCTGCTATCTTGTATTCTGGAAGCCCCTTAAAACCCAGTGGACAGCAGCACTTGTTATTTTATTTACAAGCTGGGATAAATGAGAGTTCATCATACTGAATCTTTCTCCTTTTGCTGCCTTCACAGCTGCTTCATTTCCAGCAACTCAATATCCTTTACTCGTTTTGGGGCATTGTTAATAAACTGAAATCTGTACGTGCCCATAGAATTCCTAAAATAGTGCCAAGTGATAGTCCTTTTGCTTTGTGGCTACAATTATTGAAAGGCGGCTGGGTATCACTGTTTCTGCAAAGTGCTGGCAGAATGTTTCTCAAATTGTAGGGTTTACAAAGTTAATCTGTTCCTTGCTGCTTCCTCTCACCTGAAGGCATTTTGAGGGCTCACAAATGATGGTAGGAAGCGAAGTAGTCCCTTGCTGCAGTTATATAATTAGCTATAATAATTGTAGTTCTAAAGTTGGCAGGTAGTAGTTTTTATGCTGATTTCTTTTTTTCTCATTAGTATGCATAGATTTTATTTTTAGAATGATTTTGAGATTCTTGCAACTCCTAATAATTTACTACAATTATGAGTTGGCATTTTCTTTTTAATGTTGAAAGTAACTGTTCTGTGATACACAAGTGCAATCTACGATACTGGGATGTTGTGCACTGTGATGGCAACAGCAAGCGGTGCATCAGAAAGTATCTTCCAAGCATAATGCCTCAGCAGGCTGTTGCTTCAGCATCTGCAATGCTTTTCTCTCAGATACTGAGCTAAGGTAACATATATCCAAACAGACATTGTATATATGGAGGAACATTTTAAGACTGTAGCTCAAGATTCGTGCAGGCTGTATGGTCACAGCAGGAAACGACCTAATTAAAGTACGTGTTGAATTCAAGGCACATAGACAAACTGTTAATACAAAGTTTGAATGTCATATCCTACTTCAAAATAAAACTGAAAACCCCAACTTTTATTTTGTGGAATCACATCGGTGGCAGCTGTATTAGCAGCAGCACCTTTGGGATGCCAGGAGAAGACTTTGGCCCTGGGTCTGTGGCGGGGGGGGGCGTGAGGCTGTGGTGCGCCCTGGGCGCTAGAGGGGAGTGTGAGATACGTTTTTCCGGTGTGGGGTTGGTTCGTTGTTCAGCTGCATGGAGGAGGAGAATGTGGCCTCAGGACACCTAGATTTGATTATATGCTGTTTTGCAGTTGCAGAACTATTACACCTTCTGTCCCCTGCGTCTTTCCAACCTCTAATCCTGCCTTGTTTTCTGCTACATTAAAAAAAAAGTTGTGAAATAAACTTTAAGACTATAAGGAACTTGTGGATTACTGTTGGTTTGGAGGAATTTTCTTATCAAAATCCCATTAAAGTCTGTTTACCAACAACAACTAGAATGTGGAAGAGAAAAGGATAGCAAGCCTGTACATACAGATTTGATATGCAAGGATGATTCAGAAAATATGTGATGTTACTTTTAGTCTAAGAAACATATACTTGAGGGACAACAGGAAAATGCATTTTCAGGATGATAGAACTATCTATTTGAAGAAAGTCGCTTGAAATTCTCAAAAATGTTTTTTGTCTCAAAGAGCTGTTGAAGATCACCCTTAGAAGTTTTTAGTGGGAAAACTTGGGTTTAGGTGTATTTGTTTTGTATTCTTAGACCCTGACCAAAAATAGCTATATTGTATTATTTCCATAGCCTTATGGATTGAATCAGTTGAATCTAAAAGAAATTAAAATTTCGTAAGTGACCCATGAGTGGGTCGAAAGTAAGTTGTACAGTGTGTTTTAAGTATCAGAACATGTGTATGATAGATTGAAGGAAATTTCAGGAAGACTTTTCATGTTTTTGCGACTACGCAAAAAAGGGAGACAAAAAATAGCTAAACCGTGTGCATTGTTTTTCTGTCTGTTAACTGTTCATAGGACTGCGTATCAGTGGACATTAAGAAGTGCCTAGGTAGCACAAGATCTGTTTCCAGCCAGCATGCTTTCAGCTAGGAGGTGGCAGCAGCTCTTTCAAAATACATTACGGTGTTCTTGGCAGACCGTTTGTCAGCTAGACTAAAAAGCTGAGGAACAAACAATCCAGCTACAGAAACTGTAAGTTTTCTTTTCATGAAAATGGGATGCTTTTTTTGCCACTAAATGCAAGAGGGAATCATAGTCGGATGCATCAATTTTATGTTACAGCTTTCTCCCGTTTGCAAAAAGGTGTTGAAAGAGGAGAATTGGGTTTTGTATTAGTGAAGTCCACATAACAGGATGCCATAGTTCAATACACAGTAAAAAGCCTGATGAGGCTGTTATCAAAGCAGGGCACACGTGGCAAGTTTCCCAGTATTTAAATATTACTAGCTTAAGAAAATCTTGAAGAAATATTTTACATCTAATTCTGCTAATGAGGCAGCTCAGGAATCTTATTAAAACACATGAAACTTATTGAATATTGAATGGTCTGTATTTACGAAAATCAGTGGCAGCCTCACGTAGATAGTTATGGAGTATTTTAAATTTGAAATGTCTATAATATATTTCATTGTTCTATTTCCAAATGCACTACATAATCGCCAACATTAGTCTTTTTTAATGCAGGGGATTTTCAGCTTTTTGAATTGCATTGATTATAGCGATTGTACTCACCAGCAAATAGACGAGATGGATATTACATGCAAATCGCATGTGTATTTCTAAGTAGAAATTAGTTCTATATTTCTAGAATTATGTGGTGGGATGGGTTAAAATGTCAACAGCTTAGCTTCCTTAAAGAGTTAGTTTTATACTTGTGTAGATTGATGAAAATTGGCAACGAATTTATATTTAGTGAAATGGCATTGTAAGATGTCACTGATTCTTGAAATATGTCAAGAGAGCAAGGACGTATAATAGGGACTTGCTTAAGCACAGTACAGAAATACAGTAATATAAAAATAATTTTAAACGTTGGACAGTAGCTTGCAGCTGATAGATTTTTAAGATTTTTCCTTTTTTGGTACATACATTGTATTTCTCCTGAAGGATACATAAGAGAACTTACATAAATGCCTGAACGGAAATGTGTGAAGGAAAACAGCATAATTTAAAAACAGCACTGTAAACCGAATAACTATGTAGATTAGAAGCTGAGTGACATTTGCTGTGCCAAAGAATTTGTCTTAAAGTCATTAGAATTTGCATAAAAATGGACATGTTACCAAAGTGTTCTTTGGTTTGTTCCTTTTAATTAGACACTTCTACACAAAAGATGCATATCTTTATAATGACTTCAGGGATTAAATTCCTTAATATTTCTCCCTAAGTACCCAAAAAACATGGTAAAGTTACCTCACATAATAATATGCAGTTGAAGCATGCAGTGAGCTGCATGTAAACCTGTCTTAGTGTTATCTTCAATGTTAGATTATAACTCATAGTCTCTATAATGTATGTATATTGTTTGGATCTGTGAGAATGTTTGCAGCCACTGATTATTTTCTGATAATGAGATTGTTCTGACTAGTGGAATTTTCAGGGATAATCCTATTACGGTGTTTTATAGCAATGACATCACTACCTGTATACCCACACTCAATTCTAAATTTAAAGCACATCTTTGTCTGTCTTTCTTTTCTTTTTGTAATGTTTTAATGAATGATCAATACCAGTAATGTCTGCTATGTTGCCAGTAACATGGGTATGTTGGTAAATAGATTTTTATTTCAATGTGCTTGCATTTAGCTTTTCTAAAAATGAGTAAAGCAGCTGTTCTTTAAATAGATATGTAGTAGGATGGCTGTTTGCCAATGCATACAATACCTGAGAAACTAGCATATTCCAAAATTCAATGTGTTGGAATCGAATTAGTGTAGCAAACTAACTGGTATGGGGTGTTTAAAAGCAGCAGCTACTTATGTGTGCTATTAGGTTCATGAAGGTTAGAACAAGTTTTGAAGAATTTAGTATAACACAACAAAGGTTGGAACAAATTTATTGATGCTTTGGCAGGTGCCGCCTAGGGTGGTGTTTGCAGAGTATCTCCATTTAGTACAGCTTAACAACAGCATCATCTAACGTAACACGGATATTAACTGCAAGAGTGAGTCAATGAAAACTGATAAACTGCTGTGTGGAGATGCGTAGCGTGGTGAAGTGTCTGCTTGTTATGAAGTGTAAGGCAATGTTATACCTGAAGAAACTAATAAGGAGAATAAACTAGGAAATGGAATAAGCAGGACCAAGAGAAACTACAATAAATTTAACTAAAGATGAGGTTTTGATATCTGAGCTCGCTTACTCAATTTTAGTAGCTTTTCTTGAAGTCCAAACTCTGTGAAACTAAATTCTGGTTTAGCTGACAAATTTTTGAATAAGAGGTGGCAATAAATCTATTTGCTGGGTGTTAAGGAGGAACTTGGTATTTGCACATAACAGAATTCATATTAGCAGATAGTTCATGGGTTTTATTTTAAACCAGACTTCGCTAAAACCAGATGGGTGAGGTTTTCTGCATTTAAAGTGAAGATATAGAAAACATAAGGAGTGATAAAACCTTAATGCATCATGCTTGACTAAGCTTTTTGAAAGGAAAAATTCTGTATGCATTAGATTTAACCAGAAAATGTAGAAAAGCACCTGTTTTTGCCACCTGCAGTTACAATTGATCAGAACATTTCAGGAACCCAAAAAGCTGTTAGGAACATTAAAAAAATGTACAATTTTCCCTTTACACATAGATGGACAACTAAGGTATGAGACACACATGAGGAAGAGAATGAGAGATATTCAGATCTGAAGGCTTTGTAAAAATCCGTAGTGTATCAGGGTGGGGGGGTAGCTGATGATATGACAGTGAAGACCAAAGACACGAGTGTGTTGTTTTTTTTTCCCCTGAACTTGAAGGAACAAAACAGAAGGGGATGCATAGGTGGTACTCTGGGGCTTTGGGAAACTTGTGGGATTGAATGAAAAAATAGCAGATGTGCACATTATAGCTAAAATAGTCAGGTACTTCATATTAATTCGGTGCTTTTTATTCAGAGATTGGGAGCTATTTTTCTAGTCCTACTAGTCATTTATTCTACAGGCAGAAATTTACTTGCTTTTGAATTTCTGTAGAAGTGTTCACCACTGTGTGCAACATTTAAAAACTGCTATTAAGAAGTCACATTCCAAGGAAGCTAATTTTATGGGGAATTGCAGTAGAATCAGAAACAGAATTCATATCTGACTCCAAATTCTTATTTTGGTGCTCCAAGAAATCACTAGTATGCTTCCGGGGAATACTTAAAAAAAAAAAAAAAAAAAAGTAGGAATAAAATTCATGGTTGTAAGAGTTGTTTTTAATTAAGGCTACTGGCTTAAATTACCTATAGAAGAGAATAACACAATCTTACTTGGCTAATGACATTTTCTGTTCAATAATCCTGATGTTATTTCCGATTTGACCTCTGTTTTGTGTCATACCTTGTTTAGATGCCGTTTCTTATTGCTCTTATTCTTTATATTATGTCAAGTTTAAGACAGAAGTAATCACTTCCGTCATGTTAGCTGGTTAAATTTACATCAGTAGGATTGTATTTGAGAATGTCTGTAGCTTTTGTTTTCAGCTAGCTTCTTGGTTTTTGTTTTGTTTTGTTTTACGGTATCAGAGTCAGACGGAAGAACAAGGGAATGGCTGCTTCTTTGTTTCTTGCGTTGCCTTGGATATTTGCTTGAAATTTAAATGGTCAAAATAATTGAACCCTGGATTATAGGCAGTTTATAGCAAGAGATATTAGGTATGTAGACAGTACTTGGATTCACAGTGTATTTTAGGCCCGAGTCAGAAGCCAAGGTTTGTTTTAAATACTTCTTGCTTATGTTGATAAATTCTAAATTTGGTTTAAATGTCTCATAGCTCAGGCTGAAGCTTAATGGACAGTCCAGTATCAGCAAGGTATGTCAAGGTCTGTGCAGTGACAGTGTCTAAATATGCTAGTTTGACTAACTCATTTCAGGTGCTTTTTAAATCAAATTACTGTGTTAATTTTGAATTTTCCTGCATCCCTATACCACATTTATACTTAGTTGTAGTGCCAAAACAGACATAAATAAACCTAGTGCTGCCAAAAGGGTCATCATCATTCCTTCTTTTCATGCTGGCATTAATGCTCATCTGACCTAGGAAAGTACAGGTTTAGAGTGCTAAGCCAACAAGAACAGCAGTGTGTTGTTTTCTGATTTATTGTTTAGTGTTGTGCCAGTTCAGTGCCTTGAACTGGTTCTCCTCAGGATTAGGTCAATGCTAGTGCTGGCACCCACTAAGTGGATGGAGGTTGCTGCTAAGCGTCGGGCTGCTCCCTTTGGCAATACTTAGCCAACACGTTGTCTTGGCGAGGCTGGCAAACCACACCCTTAGACGATTCATTTTCTGGGTTTCATCAGCATACAGCTGCCACTGCATGATCAACCAGTAATAACCTGATTTGCATCGTAATTTGTAAGCTAATGTTATGCTACTGCTAAAAGTAGGTCAATTCAACTAAAACTTTTCTGATTGCTAAAAGGCTTGCTAACAATAAACAACGTATTTTCGGTAATCATACAGAGTAGTGCAATGTATCCCTAACACTTCTCACACCAGTCCTCCTTCCCTCCCGTGATGTTTACAATCTTTCCAGTTGTTTACTCTTTCCCACCCCCGGCTGTATAGTTTGTCTTTTGAACTTAGCAAGGAGTATTAGTTGAAGATGGAAGGACTAGAGATAGAGAGGTGGATTTATAAAATAACTTTGTGGCAGATCACCAAGAGCATTCTTCTGTACTTGTAAATTGCTTTTGTACGTACACCTAATGAATTTGCTAAATGAAGACCATTTCATGACATCTTGATTTCTCTCATCACTTTGTTTATTCTTAAAACAAAACTCGCTGTTAGCCAGTCTCCAAGGAGGATCTTGAGATGAAACTGCCTTCTATTAAGTATGTACAATAAACAATGTGGAATTGCCCCACAACCTTCAACTAGTCTTTTTTTATTTCCTGTTTCTTCCTGTCACATTGTGCTGAAATATCACCTGTTCATCAAGCTTCTCCCCAGCCTCCCTGTGTTAGTACAGTTAGAGAGCACTTAAACCAATCAAATATATATAGATAAGTCCATGGGACCAGACAAGGTGCGTCAGAAAGTGTTAAGGGAGCTGGTCGATACCATTGCCGGGCTGCTCTCTCTCACCTTTGAAAGTTCATGGTGATCAGGGGACGTTGCTGTTGATCAGAGAAAAGCAGATGTCTCACCCAACCTCACCAGATGCTCTTTTTGCTCTCAACATCCCCTGATCACCTAATTGTACCTTCCCCTTCTGCAAATGATTTTTTGCCCCACAAACTACGAGTAGGCTAAGGGTTTGGGAAGCTGGAAGAAAAACTTGACTGAAAACTGCCATAAAAAGCTCTAGTCCCTCAAACTTTTCCACATCCTTTGTCAGTGAGTGGGTCTCCTGTCCCACTGAGCTGTGGACACACACTTTCCTTAGCTTTCCTTTTGCTGCCATGTACTTAAAGAGACCTTCCTGTTGCTTTTCACATCCCTCCTTTGTTCCAAGCTAAACTTTGGCTTTCTTAACTCCATCTTTGTGTATGCATGTAATTATGTTAAAACTGCCTTCCTGTTCCTGAAGCTCTACAGCCAGTCTTGTTTTTCCTTCTGGTCTTTCTGTTGCCTTACCAACTTTTACTGGTAGTCACTGTTTCTTATACACACAGGCAGAATGCAGGATGGATAGCACAGTCGAAAGGTGAGGCTGTCAGTAAGGCTCACCTTAGTAACAATTCAGGCACATAGCGCTGCCTGGTAGATATGACATGGGAAAGAGAATTTTGAAGCTACGGACATTACTTGCAAATTTATACAGCAGAGCAAGAGAAGTGAAGGTCTGCCTGTGTCAGACGCAGAAGTGCCACATTCCAGTACAGGTTCTGACAAAACAGTAGGAAGCAGAACTATCACATATCTATCTGAAGACATTCCAGTGCAACAGGCCTGCATTCAGCAATCCACGTGGAAGATAAGCTGGAGGAAAAAAGATGCAAGACAATCACAGTATAACACCTGCTATTCTTCCTCTACAACTTCATGATGTCTGACTCATCACAAAATCAGCATGGTTATAATTCTTCAAGTCAAAGCTGGTTCTAGAAGTGACAGAGCACTGCCAGTATTACACTAT
Source organism: Anseranas semipalmata (assembly GCA_013399115.1). NCBI lineage: Eukaryota > Metazoa > Chordata > Aves > Anseriformes > Anseranatidae > Anseranas > Anseranas semipalmata. The sequence goes on from VXAA01006523.1 coordinate 231,941, forward strand.
CAAAAATGATCCTGCTGGGATTTGTGCATGAACTAGTAGTGAGATGTGTAGAATTAGCTCAACTATTTCTGTTCCTGTGATATAATTATCTATAACCTAAATAATCTACCCATGAGAACCAAAGAATTGATTTTATTTGAAATGCTAGTACTTGCCAATACAGACACCTGTAATTGCCTTTGTATGCATGCTGCACAGAGTTGCCTTCATGAGAATGAAGAGATGAGCATCCTAAAATGAACGGAGGAGCCACTTCTGTAAAATTCAAGTAAGTAAAAAAGTACAAAATCTGTCCTTTATTAACTGCAAACGTGAAACTAACAGTATAAATAAAAAAGCAATTTAATCTCGGAGAAGACAGCAGAGCCTGCCCTCTAGCTCAGACAGAATAAAAACACCAGATGAAGAAGAAATTTATGGAGATGGTGGAACCTGGTAATTCAGAGGCATTCTTACCCAGTCAAACTGCAGGGAGGCTGGGGAGAAGCTTGATGAACAGGTGATATTTCAGCACAATGTGACAGGAAGAAACAGGAAATAAAAAAGCAAAAAAATCATCTGGTGAGGTTGTGGAGCTAATCTTTCTCAAGGCTGTTCCCAAGTGTCTGAAGGACAAAAAACTGATTGAGAACAGCCACTATGGATTTAGCAAGGGCAGGTCACACCTGAATAACCTGATTGCCTTCTCTGATTAGATGAGTGGCTCTGCAGATGAAGGGAGGACAGTGGATGTTGCATACCTTGGCTTCAGGAAGGCCTTTTGACATGATCTCCTCTAGTGTCTTTACATACAGTCAAATCAGTAAGGCATGGTTTGATTAAGTGGACAATAAGGTACATGGAAAACTGGTTGGACCATGAAGTTGAAAGGATGGTAATCACCAACAGTAAGTCCATCTGACAGCATATTTGCAGACAATATCAAATTGAGGAGAGCAATTGATATGTTGACGGAGAGGGCTGCTATTTGCAGAAACTTCAACAGACTGGAAAAAATGGGCAGATTGTGCTTGACTTTACTGAACTTTGTGAGGTTGCTAAGTTCTGCATCTGAGACGATATAAGCCCATGCAGTGCTACACACTGAGGACTGACTGGCTAGAGAGAAGGGAGTGCTGGTGGATGAACTAAACATGCAGCATACCCTTACAGCAAAGAAGGCCAACTGCATTATTTTTTATTAGAAACAGTGCGTTCAGCAGGTCAAAGGAGGAGATTCTTCACTTCTCTTCAACATTTGTGAAACCACATCTGGAGTACTGTGTCCAGTTTTGGTTTCTCCAAATGGAGTAGCTATGCACTGAACTTTTCCTTGCTTCTTGTAATAGCAGATGAACATACAAATCCCTTTGGCCACAGAGAAGAGGGGTGTGATGATTTTCAGGAAGCTGTTGATATTAGGCTCCCATTAATCTGACTGGCAGATGAGTAGCGTACAGAAGACAAATCAGTTGTGGTGGTAAGATAGGTTACAACAGCAGTAACAGTAGTGTTTGGTCCATGCCATCTCTGTCCGATAGACACACAAAAGGTCCTAGCTAGCTTTACATAAGTGAGCTTTCTAATAGTACTGCAGATGTGCACACTGGCTGGTATAAGACCGCACATAGTGCCTGTGTTCTGCAGTTCAACTCGGGCAAAAGATAAGATGCACTTTGTGTGAGAACTGTAGCACCTTTTCTGCTTGCCTGATTTGTCTTCTCTGCTCCTGCCCCCATGAAGGTGATGACTGTTTCACTGGCAATCTGACCCATCACCTTAGGATCTTTAGTTATTGCTTCAGTAGCTGCTGTGCATTACATGTTTGGACCTGTCTTCCTTTCAGCCACCCAAGCAGCTCAGGCTTCTGGTCAGACTAACTGGTCCTGTCTGTTTTTGAGAACTGCATGAATATAGAAGAGCATGTGGTACCCCTTCTTGCTGCATCTGGTTTAACCAGTTGTGGCCATCAGAAAGGCTCACATTGTGAAGGAGCTCTGATTGAATTATTAAATACATAATTTATTATGGTGCACTCAGTGTCATCAGTTTTAATAGCTCATGGTTATTTTTTCTGCTGCTGATGGGAGGGGAAAATGGTAATTACCTTCTGCCTTTTGTAAGCTTGCTTGTCTGCACTTATGCAAGCAAGGCTAGGGAAAAACACACACGAATATATCAAATATGAGTAAGCAGTAAAAGTACAATAGAAAAATGAAAGCGAATGCTTGAATCCCATGACTAGAGCTGCCAGGTACAAAGTATGAGAAATTATAACTAATGTTACTACAGAAACAAGTGAGGAAAAACAATATGCCACTATTGTTGGAAACTGAGGAACCTAATGGTGCCTAAACACCTGCAGCTACAAGTAGAGAAAGAGAATGTGTAATCATAAAAATAACAAGGGGAGAAAAAATAAACTAATAAAAAATAACAGTGGGCCAGTTGATTTTCTGGGTCCTCCACTATGACTTTCAACATGAAGTTCAACAAGTCTGTTTATAGTGGCAAAGGTGAGGGAATGTGGTATCCAGAGAGATGGAAATGGAAACGAGAATAGTCAGTAAAGCAGGAGTGGTGTTCAACTGCACAGCTTCGTTCACATACCGTATTTTATCTGTGGCATTGGTTTCTGAGTTAGGAGAACTTGGTTCCACCCATCCCTTAGGTTAGTCTCCAGAGGGATGGGAGTAAGTCAAGGTGTTTCTGACTAGCAGAGGCAGCTGCTTTGGATTTGGAATTGGTACAGAGAAGACTGGGTCACGTGAGAAAGAAGAAACCTTACAGATTACATTTTTGCCACTTCAGAGACAACCCTAAACGCTAACTGATCTGCCACTCTTCATTGCTATCTCAGAACAGGCAAGGGACTTCTTTGTCCGGAGAAAGAAATGCTGCATCTTTACTTTTTTTTTTTTTTTTCTCTCTTTCTCTCCTTCTGTTGCAGCACTGGCAGCTTGGGCAGGAAGAGCCTTCCAGCACATGAGTTGGCAAACCCACAAGTAGATAGTGACAGAGTACCACAGATGCTTCCTACTGCTACCATTTAGATTTTCTCTTTAATATTACTTGTATGGCTGATGCATACAAAAAGATGAAGGGGGATGCTAGTAGCTTCAGACCCTCCAATGTTTTTTAGTTAAAAACACTGTTCTGTTTTGCATGCCTGCATCAAGTGTAAAAGCTGCCACCATAAATGAGATATCTAGACACTAGTCTGATTCAAAGAGAGAGTGGTGTAATGATGTCTTGACAAATGCTGCTTATGAAACTTTAAATCTAACCCACAGGCCCTATTCCACTGATGAGGCATGAAAGTATTGTGGGTTACTTTGCGAGTAGAAAGTGCAAACTGCAAATATCTCTTTCCATGCACCTTTTAAAAATAAAAAATAAAAAAAAAATCTCCCTTTCCTCTCCTGCAGGAAGGCTGTACCTAGCTGACACCTAGCTTGATGTGTCCGTTTCCTTTAAGGCTTCTTGCAGGGGCACTAATAAAGTAAGACATTTTATGCTGATCTCAGCATAATGAGTGCTTTTGTTTTAGAGAGGGAAGACTTTTGTATAACTGAACAATCCATGTACTGTGCAGGGGAGAAGAGTGCAAGGTAGCATTTGCATAATATCACAAAATGGAACAGAGAAAAATCTCCCTAATTTTCTTGTTGAAACAAGTTTGAGAGAACTGGTCAGGTTCCCTTTAGCATTCTGTCATATTACAAAATTAGCCATTACTTTTTTTTTTAATTACTTTGAACACTTCTGATCACAAGGCTGTTGCATATGGACATAGTATACCCAGAATCTCCACCACAATACAGTTAGGCTTCTGTCAGGTGTTTTTCCGTGGAAGAAGTTAGTTTACAGGTGTTACGGACACTGGTCCCAGCTGTGCAGAGGGTCAATAGGGCCTGTCAGCAGCAGACAAGATATGTAGCACATCAGTGTCATCACAACCCCTGAGCACTAGAGAAGAGAAAACAGAAGTCAAACAGCCTTCCCTTTTGAAGTTAGAAGGGTTATCTCGGCACAGCAGCTTTTGCGGATCAAGTAGCAGGAATTGCACAGGAGGTGTACCCTGATGATTTCTGCCCATTCAAAACTAAGCCAGTCAATTTTTCTTTCGTATGGTGTGAGGCTGCAACCTAACAGGTATTTTTACACCACACTATTGATGATGGAGACAAAACATTAAATTCATGCTAAAATGATCACAAGGCAGCCTGTTAGAGACCATAACACAACTTACTTTGTGCACTGCTTGCATTTTTTGCATTTTTATTTAGAAATTGTTTGCTGTGAATTGAATTTGCTGTGAATAAACTAGGGTGAATTGTTTTCACCCTAGTTTAATAGAATCCATCATTAACTAGCCTGTGTTTTGAAGAATGCAGCATGCTTTTTATATAAATAGCTTGTATTCACACCTAAAAAAAAGACAGGATGTACTTTGAATTGTCCAGTTGTCAGCAAAGGGTCCTACAAGATCAATTCCGCTTCAAGGAAGCTTTCCTTCCATAGTGCACATGTAATCATGAAACTTATGTGTTTACCAAAAGCATGTGAACACTTGCAGATAGGCACATTTTACTGTGACACACCGCTTTTAATTGAATTAGCCACATTTAATACTAGTATTTTAAGTAAAAGCACTAGATGAAGTTTTTTAGATCTGTTTACTTAGATTGTTTGGTATTCTAGTCTTGTTACAGTCCCTCCAACCTATCATCACCTATGTGAAATCATACTATGATCCATGTTGGTTGTCAAATTACAGTATTCAGACTCAGAGCACAGATCCAAATTGGTTCTCATCTAAACCAAAATAAGAAGTAAAGGTATCTGAATGCTCAAGCAAAACTACGAACTGATAGAGGGACATAGTTCATAACCCTCCTGTTAGTGGCCAGAGCTGGAGGAGCTTATGTTACTAGCTACACGCTTTCCAACTTGAATTTCCATTCTTCTTGCTCCTCACAAGCCTACCCTGTTATATAGAAGCATACACTATCAGTTCACAGCTTTGCTTCCCTTGAAAGTTTCTGCAGCCTCCTCACTGCTTATACTTTTCTTTGCTCTCTCCCTTCCCATTTCCTCTACCTTTATTTCACTGGGTTATTAACCACAGAGGGAACAGCCCCTACAGCATGACAAGCATTTTTTGCAGCAGCAGTACTAGCTTAGGCAGCAGAAGTTTAACCAGAACTCATTCTGGTGTGGTTCACCATGCTGTCACAGAAAGTTGAAATGGCCCAACTGACAGGACACTGCAGGAAGAGAGGAACAGAGCAGAGGCGGTAACCCAAGCCAGCATCATGGAGTATGATCATTATCACTGCAGTATGGAAGGATCAGTTGCAACTTGATCAGCATCCCCCTGAAACTGTAGAGAGCAGTTTGCTCAAAAGAAGTAGAATTTTCAGAGAATTTTGCTGGACAACTGACAAGGCTGACTATAAAAGTATTTAGCAGGTTACAACTTGCCCATGCTTTCCAGTGGAATAGCAAAAGAGATCCCCAACACCAGGACATCCTCCTTGACAAGTTTCAAAGCTTGTTCAAAAGCTTGGAGATATTAGAATAGCAACAGCAACAAGCATTAATACACAGAATAACACTTTCCCCCTCCAAATTCATTCTTGGAAATGGCTAAACCATTTTATTTCGTATCATTACTCTTCTGCCCCAGAAGCAAACCTCTTGAGCTGTGTAATTTTATTAGGGCAGTCAACAGTTGAATGTATTTCTCAATGAAAAATCGGACCTCTGAGGAAACTTAAGTTACAGTACAAGCATCAGGCTTTGCAGTACTGAAGAAAAGCAAGAAAGCCACAAGAACACTTGTCTTGTATTGGGCAACATTCCAGTTGTAGTTGGTTTGGAAATAGCTTTCAACAACTAACTGTTGAACTTTAGAATAGAACAGTTCAGTTGGAAGGGACCTACAAAGATCATCAAGTCCAACTGCCTGACCACTTCAGAGCTAACCAAAAGTTAAAGTATATTAATGACGGCATTATCCAGATGCCTCTTGAGCACTGACATGCTCAATGCATAGGGCATCAGCCACCTCGCTAGGAAGCCTGTTCCAGTGTTTGACCACCCTCCCAATAAAGAAATTTTTCCTAATATCTAGTCTGAACCTCCCTTGGCACAGCTTTATGCTGTTCCTTTGTGTACTGTCATTGCTTACCAGGGAGAAGAGATCGGCACCTCCCTCTCCATTCCCATCCTCAGAAGTGGAAGAGCAATGAGGTCACCTCTTAGCCTCCTTTTCTCCAAACTGGACAACTCAAGTGTCCTCACCATGCCCTCATAGAACATGCCTTCTGGCCCTTTTACCAGCTTTGTTGCCCTCCTCTGGATACATTTTAATATCTTAACATCTTTTTTATGTTGTGGAGCCCAGAACTGCACACAATATTCAAGGTGAGGCTGCACCAATGCTAAATATAGTGGGAGAATCACCTCTTTTGACTAGATGGATATGTGGTGTTAATGCACCCCAAAATGCAGTTTTCCCTCTTGGCTGCCAGNATATGTGGTGTTTAATGCACCCCAAAATGCAGTTTTCCCTCTTGGCTGCCAGGGCACGCTGATGGCTCATGCTGAGCCCGCTGTCAACCAGCACCCCCAGATCCCTTTCTGCAGAGCTGCTCTCCAGCTGCTCATCTCCCAGTTTGTGCCTGTGTCTGGCATTACTCTGTCCTAGGTGCAGCACCCAGCATTTTTCCTTTGTTGAACTTCATGCCACTGCTGATTGTTCAGTGTACCAGTCTATCTAGATCCCTCTGCAAGGCCTCTCATCCCTCAAGAGTCAACAGCACCTCCCGGTTTAGTATTGTCAGCGAACGTGATGAGGATGCATACCACTCCTGCATCCAGATCATTGATAAAAATGTTGAACAGAATTTAATGTTTCAAACTGAGTTTATGATAGCATACACAACTGCTTCAGTGTTTTGGTCCTTTTGACAACAGTTAACAGGGATCAAGCATGGTTTTGGAAAACCAGCACTGAGGGATCTAGTGGCTATGGTGATTGCCTTTGGGGACAGTAATAAAGAAAGTTGATGTAAAGTAGTATTCTCAGGTGGTATTTTATCAGCTCGTGATCCTCCAATGATCAAAAAGTCTGTAGCACTTCTTCATTCAAGTATAGAAAATATTGATCTTAGTGATTAGTATCAAGCTGACATAATTTATTTGATATTCAGACTTGCACTGGTTTTAGCTCTTCTTTGACAGGGTGGAATCAATGAAGTTTAAAGCTGTAATAATTGTGTTCAGGTACTGACATGCCTGCAGAATGCTTGGCAACTGCTGCTATCCTAAGCTCTTTAAAAAGGGGAAATCAGAATATTTTTAACCTCTTGCTATAGCATTTAGATAATCTTTTATTGAAACACTAATACCTTTGAAATGAAACACATGACCATATACTGGCCCTACAGAAGAAAATTCAAGCGATTTCTGCACCATTGGAGAGCCAGAACACAATATATTAAGATTTGGTGTTGTAGGCAGTCCTCCCACAGCTTCTGAACATATTCATTTTAAATCTTTTTTGGTTTCAGAAGCCTTTTCTTTTGTTATAAATAACACATTGCTATAGCAACTGTTTTGCAGAAACTCAGCTATTTTTCAAGAGCTAGAATGTCAAATTTCTATTTGAATCGTCTCACATCACTTTAACATTTGGTCAGCAGGCTGGTTTTACTATCCATCTTATACTTGAAATATTTGAAAGAAGTTTTACCTGGGACTTTAACATTCTTTAAGACCAGAACAGCAGCTTTGTAACATCAGGCTTCCTACATTAGCATATGATTATCTGCAGACTGCATTCATTTAAAATTTTTCTGATCTTTCACTTAATTGCATGTAAAGAGACACCCAAAGCTGATATAACATTAAATTCTGCAACTGTGACAAGGTATTTCTGTAATTTGAGGAAAAAGAGGGAATATTTGTATTCATCCATGAAACTGATACTGCATTCTATTTCACTGTAAGCCTGTACGACAACCACTCTATGAACTAAGTTAAGGATAAAAGTCAGCTTCTCAATTCCACTTAAGTTACAGGCTTCTGTTATTGAAAACATATTTTGCAGCACTCTCTATTCTTTCTTATTGTAAAACAATAACATAGATTTCATTAACTTTATGCAACTGCAAAAGAACTTTCTTTTTCAAAACTAACATTTGAAACCAGAAAAATGACACAGCATCTTTGAGAAGAAGGAGCAACTTCTTGCAAGTATCCTAAGTAGAGAGCAGTGAAACCACACAAATCAGCAAATAAGTCAGCTCTTTGTTTTCCTCAGAAGTAGCTAGTTTTTATTCTTTATACACTTGAAAAATTCCAAAGAGTCAAATAACTGAGTGACAAATTATTTTCTTCCTTGAGGAACATCCGCTTTCCACATGACTGCAGTAGAGCTTTCTGGAGATCACGTTAGAATCTGTGGGCTTTCCTACATGTTGCAGACTTGTACCTCAAAAATGTCCGGTTTGTAGTGTAAAAAACCCAAACGTTAGAAGGCGCAAGCGAAGTTTAACAGATACCCACTGAAGACTGTTTAAAAGTAGGATCATAGGATACTTCAGATTGGAAGGGGCCTCAGGAAGTCACCTAATATAAATTCCTGCTCAGAGCAATAGAACTTCATGAAGTTCCACTCTAATTATTTCATGAAGCATCTTTCCTTTAATGCCTGCAAAGAAAAAAAGGCTGTGAATTTTCCTCACTAAAGAGGTATTTTCTGCAGAATAGTCTTCCATCTGCATAAAAAAAATGTCAGAATAAGCTTTTGTTTTCAATATTTAAATACTGATTCAACACAGTACCCCTCTTTACAGCTCAGAATGTCTTCCCAGACAGCTGGCTGCAGAGCTGCATTGCAAGCTAAGGAAGGAGGGGAAGAAGCAGGGATTAGACACCACACAAAATCTATGTAGTTCAGCACCGAACAGTAACAACTTAGCTCTGTGTTATTTTTCATACAGGTTTCTCTCTTAACATGAGATGGAAAAAAAACTCAAGTCCTGTATAAGTTTCACTGGCCTTTACTAAGATTCATTAGAAAGAAAAAAAATGCAATGTATCTGAAGCTTCTTACAAGGAGATCTCCACTCATGACCAGTAACTTAAATTCCTGACTATGACATTTAAAAATATCACTGCTGAAATCCTCAAGATTAGATGTTAGATTAAGTTTAGCTCACTAGAGAACAACTCTAAACTAAAAACACTTCAGTAATGTTTGCAGCAAGCTTCATGTTTAGCTATGTTAGTCATAGAACAAACATTTAATTGTTTTTTTTATTTTGTTTGGAAATCATAAAAAGATGATATGGGAAAGAGCTGCTAGAAGAAAGGAAAAAAATGCATGCTTCTATTTACTAAAAGGTGCTTCTGCAGAGGAGTAGGAACTGCAAGTTTTTCTTCAATGCACATATGCAATCCCATTTATTCTGCACATAATGTCCCCATCTTTCCAAAAAAGATCAAAGCCACTCAAGATATTTTAGACTATGTGGTTGTCTCACTTGTAAAAAGTCCTCTAGGATACCCAGCAGCCTGGAAAGCATAAGATATCACTTTGCATGCAGTAACTTAAAAGCCTAAAAGTTGTAGTATTTTAGATGAAAAGCAGAAGCAAGGCAGAGTTGCTTATGCTTAATGATATTATTTTAGAAGTACTTTTAAAACGGTATCATCTTTCAGTACTGTCATCTGGAACAATTTTTTTTTTTTTTTTTAGAGGTGGAGGGATAGCTTTTTTTCCCACTGGAAAAACAACAGCATAAATTTCATTTAAAAGCTTCACAGCCCAGAAAACCAACCACCAGAATGGTTTAACTGGTTACTTAATGGATCAGGATTCCAAGAGGCCCCTCATGTCTTTACAGAATAGATAAAGCTGATGCCATTTTAAGGCATTCATTCTTGGCCCTCCCAGTCAGTCATCCTTCAAAACATTTACAATAGCAGAGGTGGCCAGAGCTCTTGCTACCACAGTAAGCATTACAGCAGGAAAATACCAGGAAGTCCATTTGTCAGGTCAGTTTAAGGTAAACAAAGACAAGCAGCAGTTCCTTTCTTGTTGTGGCTCAGATCTGATGATTCCAGTGACTGATTTCTTTGTTGAATTCCATCTGTTTACAAATAACATCCATGAGGCTAATGGGAAAGCTCTGTAGAATTACACCTCCTGCTTCACAGAATCACAGTGTGGTTGAGGTTGGCAGGGACCCGTGGAGATAGCCTAGTCCAACCCCAAGCTTAAAGCAGGATCAGTTGCAGCAGGTTGCTCAGGGCCATGTCCAGTTGGTTGTTGAATATCTCCAACAAGGGAGTCCACAACCTCTCTGGGCATTTTACACCAGCGCTTGACCACCCTCACTGCACAAAAGTGTCCTTATTTCAGCTTGTGCCCATTGCCTCTTGTCTAGTCACTGGGTACCACTGCCAGCCTGGCTCCATCCTCCTTAATTCTACCCACCACACACATACAGAACTGTGGCAAATTAGGCCCCTATACATCTGAAGAGCTTAGTGATTGGTGTGGCAGAGGAGGGGGATGAGATTGAAGGGAAGAAGATGTCTTACTCTATCTGTTGCTTAACTGAGAAGATCATAGCAGGTTTAAGCACTTCCCTTACTATTCTGCTGTCTGCCAGAGGTACTGATAAAACATTTATTAGTGAACAGCAGCTCCCAGATTTGTGGACCTCCATTCTCATCCAAACATAATGCCCGTGATTTGCCAGTTACCTTGTACTTAGCAAACTCAGTCAGTTTCAATACTGATTTTTTGGGGGTAACATGAGTAGGCAATAGCAGTTAAGTGAAGTAAATATACTTAGGAAGTTAACATCTGAAGTGTTACCCACAACCTTTGCTTATGACTGCACTTCCAACAGTAATATAAACTCTTGAAAATATACTTTAAAGTTTGGCTCAAAACTTGACACGCTTAACTAATATCATGTATAGAACCACAGAGTATTAAAATGCAAGTGCAAGTCCTCCTCATACTCAGCCATAAAGCCAGTATAGAAGTGCTTACCAGTTAGTAAGCAACTACAGCTTACTCTTACACCTCTACAGTCACCTCTGAAATGTTATTTCTAGATAAGAAAACACCTTTTTTTTTTTTAGAATAAGAAAGGGAATTTAAGATGCAACACAGTTACTGCTTGGGAGTTTCGCAACAAACTTTGTTACAATCCTTTCAAGTCTTTGTTTTTCTAAAAACATACTTGCTTTCTTTTGCTAACTTGCAGTATATAAAGCCTGACACCATCATCTTGCTCATTTCTTCTAGCTAGTCCATAAGGAAGTTTTCCTTGTGTGACTCCTTCTCCCTCCCCCTCCTGCCACTACCAAAGCAGTTCTTTCAAGGCTTTTCAATCCTGCTTTAGAGGAATAGAATGAGAAGCCATCTCCCATGTTGCTGTAGACTTTCAGCTGAACAACAGCAATTGGTCTACATACACACACCTTTTTTTGCTCTCTCTCATTTTCCTTTCATGACAGACAAGTAGCAAACACCTGCACAGCTACTTAACAGCGTTATCTCCAAATTCTCTCAACATACCAGTTGGACAGCTTAACATTGGTCTGAAGTGATGTACTGAGATTGTAACTTCTTGACAGAGTAGGATTTGGCTCCAGATGATGTAACCACAGTGGCAGCGCTGAACAAGTAGGGGCCCCTTCAGATACCCAGATGACACTGGGCATAGGGGAGACTTGCACATTTCAGAATGGCAGCTACTCAGTGTGCTTAAAGTGACACCAGGCACTTATGCTGAGGCAACTGAATGCAAGTTACACAACTATCTGTTAAAGCCTGGACAGCAAGCAGTTCAGTTCAAGGTAAACATTTAATGCCCAGTCAGCCAAATGACTGGGCTCTGACAACTACACTGGGAATTTAGACTCCTACCTAGTGTCCTAACCCGGAGCTGAACTACACACACTGCACTGGAGGGCAATAGAGGGTTCCTTACTTTAGACAGATTTGAAATGTTTCTTGCATGCAACATTTTTTTTTTTTTTAATCAACTACCTGGGAAAAATACTTGGTCTGAAATTTTCATTGTCTACTGCTCATTGTTATGTTCATTCACTGTTCATTTGTAGTCTAAAATTTAATTCTTTAGGCCTTCACACCAATTAAAAAGTTGAAGAAGCACGTAATGGATCCTTCACTGGAAACAGGAACAGCCACATTGCACAGTTATTTTCCAGTGTGTTGATACTGGGTGAGATCTTGACATAGAAGGCAGAGGAGATCACAAGGCAGGGCACAAGGATGGTACAGGAGATAACTCCATAATCACACCTCTTACTGCATATGCCCTTCACTGATTCCTTAGGATAGTCCTTGACAGACTGGAAGGGGGAGCAGGAGAAAGGGAGAAGATACCAGCTTTTAGGTCACATCCACGTTACTGCTAGATTAATTAAAACTGTCAGATGATTTGGTAAAAGGAAAAATGCTAGGAATTACTCAACTCTTTGGAAATTAAAATACTATAGAAAATGTTCTGGGGTATTTTTTTATTATTATTATTATTATTTAAAAACACTAGTTTAATAGAAGTACTTGTTATATGATGGTCCTCAATGAATTAGACTGTTGATGTCAGAAAGAATATTGAGGCCTATGTACATGGCCATTGAGTAAAGATGTACCACCCATCTAAAAAAAAGTACTGTTCAAAAAGCAAGACCTAGACCTTCACACCAAAATACCAATTCCAGGAGCTCCCTATTTTAGGCAATGTATGTTCTGATCCATGTATCCTTTGACAGGTCCTGTGACAAGGATCTGAATGTTTTCATTTGATAGTTTTGCATGTTCCCCCTAAAGTACGTAGCACAAAAGACTATGCAATATCTGCTAGCACAGCATTCAACTCAGCATTCACTCTTCATTTCCCCCCAGACATCAGCCAAATAGCTGCTCACCTTCAGGAGATGCTGAGACTAGCTTAGGTTAAAACTAAAGATGCTTTGTACCTACAGCCAGAGCAACCAATTTGTGGAAGAGGGAAAATGTCAAGTTAAAGCCTGTATTTGTAAAACTGAAATTGTCAAAGATAACTGATGCATCTTCTGGGGTTTATTTGTAGGGGGTTTTGTTTGTTTTTTAATTGTAATACTTTAATCAGAAGTTTTAGGAGGCTATTCACACAAAGTTTAGAAGCATTTGAGCTATATGCTCCATTTCTACAGAAATACTATTAACTACCAAAAAAATAAATTTAAAAAATTGCTCCCATTTTCTATTTTTAGAAAATGCTGCTGTTCTGCAACAAAATTAGTGTCTCCATTTCCAGTAAGTCTAGAAATACAGTAGACTAGGATAACTGAACTAGAGGAAATGAACGCAGCCTGAAGGAAGCTTCATTTTAATTTAGTTTGCTGACTAGGTTAAAGGCACGTCTCTGTTCCTAAGCTTTGGACTTATCACAGTTTTTGGTTTGCTTATAATGTGCTTTCCAAGTAAAAAAGGATGCGTTTATTTTTAATACTTGAGTATGCTACCTATTTAGTAGTTACTTAACTCTGTTTGCATCCAGAAAGGCAGTAAACTCAGTGGAATTTGATTCTTTTGAAGTCATATATCCTTTTAAAGTGACACAGGCTCCTTTAAGCAAATAACTTCAGTGTTTCTGAACAATGTACATACTCAGATAGAGTACATCTATAGTGACATGACAGATTCTGCGAAGGGCTTTTGTCCACAAAGTTGGATCAGTTTATTCACTTTCATACAGTGAATAAAATACCTACTCATTGCAATGTCCTCCTTTCTAGACAAGGATGGAAAAAACATCCTCTCAGTGTGTATTCCAAAACCATGCTAATGCTAAGTATCAGTCATAGTGACTGAAAGCTTTTAAATAGGAAACACTAGTACTCACTTTGTGCCTTATCAACTATCAGAGCAAAGTTAAGATTGTGCCTTTGCTGAGGAGGAAGCCATAGAAAGCTTTTCTGTATGATTGTACTTACAGTCTTTCAGCATACTTCAGCTTCATACCCTGTAAGAGAGTCATCTTAGGGAAGCAGATGAAGATGTCAGAATACTGTTAGATATTGCTAACTTTGCAATGAATCAAAGGGTTACAGAACACATACTTGCATTTCAGTGAGCAACTGCTTCTTTCTAGTCGGATTGACCCTTGTCACAACACCAGAATTTGAGATATTAGGTGATATTCCAGTATTCTTAAACATACACTTAAATCAAAAGCTCTTAATTTCCACAAATCCCTTTGCTAGCGATTCTTTCAAGCTTGAATTCCCACCATCTTCCAGTAGGGGTATGCCAAGGAACCCTTTTCAGCCTAACTCTTTTACACTTTTTTTTTTAATGGAGATTTGTCAGATGCGTTTAATAGTAGTAAGGGATTAGAGGAATTCACTAAACCTTGAAGGTAGATGTGGCTGAAAACAACTTATCATCTATATTCTACAATGCTGGGCATCCTTGTGCACCTATTCTAAGAATACATCTATAAGATTAACAAACTATGAAGTGGTCATAAAACTGTGTGTGGACACAGAACATAGTACTCTGCTTCCTCCATACAGGGCAGGAGAAATCTGCTTTCTTCCTTGCTGCTGTTAGTATTTTGGACAAACCATGTCACTCTTCTCTTGTTATATACAATATCCCATTAATGCTGCTAAGTTACTAAAAGCACTACAGCCATGTCTAGTTTGTTTACGCTGCTGAGGAATACTCCCTGCTTTGTCAGATTTGCAGCATAAGTACTACCTCTATCTTTATGCATTGCAACTAGAATGGTGCTGTCACTCGCTAGTGAGTTACCTATTTCATGCTGAATTCTTTCAGATGTTTAAACCCATCCTATAGTTTTCTAAGTAAATCCTCATCTTAGGTCTCCCTTGGAACAAAAAGGGCAAGTAGTACCTTTAGGAGGCTTTTGGGTTAGACACTGTGTAAGCCATCTCCTGGATGGATGCTGCAGTCTCCTGAAGAAGGTGGTTAGATAGTTCTGTGTACAGTCCGGGGAGAAGATAAGCAGAAGCAGCTCTCAGGCTCTCGACTCTGACCCAGAAATTTTCATGACATGGCCCCGAATACGCAGGCCAGTTCCATCTGAAGATAAGTTTAAGTCGGAGCTGGACCCTCCATGCTGGCCAGGCTCATCCAACAAAGTTAAGGTATTTCAGTGAGGGCTTGGAATCTGTAAGATCAGAAGATATGCGCTGCTTGGGGAAGGAGTGGAAAAAGTGGGAGCTCTTTAGAACCAAGCATTTGCATCATAAAAGCAGAAATGATGTTAAAACATTCTACTTTAATTTCTGCAAGGCTTAATATGAACTGGACCCTGCAGAAGCTGGCACTACTAGTAGAAGCTGAACATATCAGGCCTTTGGAACAACTTCCCAATACAGTCAGCCATACATTAGTTATCCTTTTACGAATATTACATTTACTTGTTCATTTTGAAACATACTGGAAAGCTTCCTGTTGTTCTAAGAAAATCCCTGAGAGCATCAGTTCATTTTTGGATGCTCACATTTGCTACAGACCCCTGTGTTTACCCATTGGTTTGGCATTATGGCATTTGTTTCCATTATTCTCTTCAGAATATTCCATGATGCAGCACTTTCCTCTTCCTGTTAAGACCAATACAGAAAAAATGAATCCTCTTATATAACAATCAACTTTTCACTCCCCTCCCCCCCAAAACCAAGATTAGGTGCCCTAAGATTTGTCTTATACAGAAATGTATTAGACATCCTACCCAAGACACTGAATTCAAACAGAGGTCAGCCTAGAACTGCATTTAGGTTAAAGTTACTATTGCTAGATTATATCATGTATACTGTAACTTCTTGAGAAGGAATGAGCTTAAAGTTATAGCCATAAGAGCTGCTTTTACAGAACTTGCATGCACTTCAGGTTTAAATCAGTACTGTACTGACATTCAAGAATTTCAGTCCCCATACAGACTGAGATGAACAGCACATTTATTTATTCAGTTACAAGAAAGACAAGTAAACCTTACAACCAGAAAGGCAATGAAGGCCTCATTAGCTTAGTGATAACCATTTCATAATCTAGGCAACATGTTATGATTTCTTGAGATCACAAAGAAAGCGTACTTCCCCCCCACCCCCCAAACAACTTTTCCTTTTTTAGGTTTCACTTACACTTCCTATAAGAACAGCACACTGATATTAACAGCATCAAGAGGGACCACTGATGTACAAAGCCTACATTCACTCCCCTGTCCCTCCAAAAGGCTTAAGTGTAGAATTTATTCCAAAAAAGATACAGTCATGAACACAACTAGAAGAGAGAAAAATTAAAGTAGGTTTTCAAATGAAGTTGAATTATGATGCATTGAATCTTCTCACATGGTAGTGTACTTTATGGGTAAAGAAAGTCCCCACATTTTAAGCCAATGCTTATCTGACTTTTGTAGTAGGCAAAAAAAAAAAAAAAAAAAAAAAAGCTTACATAAAAAAAGTATTACCTAACAAGCACTCTAGTAAGAAATCTGAAGTGAGGGGAAGTGCTAGAAACATGTGAGAGAAGTTACTATACAAAGTGTCAAGTGCAACCCCCCTCCTCCCCCCCTTGCCTAGAATTCAGTGTATATACTTAGGTACAATAGAAAAGACTGAATTCAGGAGTGGTTGACAGTGGGATACAGTGCTACATGTTCAACATGAGCCATTGACAAACAAACCCAAGCATGAAGGTATTCCACCACAAGGGGAAAAATGCTTGAGCTTGTCTTCCTAACCTGCTCATTTCTGCAGTTTGCTCTAGTATTATCTCCTCCCTCATTACCAATTTAATTCCTCTCAAGGGACCCCTTTAAAAATTCTCTAAAATTGTAGGTTATTCTGGAAAAAAAAAACTACACAAACACTATGTTTAAGAACACAGAGCTGTCAAAAGAAAAAATAGTATTAAACTCATGCTCTTCTGAACAGTAATGGACCTAGAAAACATGGGGAAGTACCAGATCAAGTACTGTTCCACCATCCTTAGCTGTTTAAAGAATGCAGATGAGGCAGACCATGGCTTTTTCAGTCCATTGCTAACAGGTAAGGGTTGGTACAAGAAAGTAAAAAATATACTTTCACTAGTGCTATCAGTCAGCTCTTCTTTTCCTTCATTTAGGTGGTCGGGGATATAGACATTACACAGTTCTCGGAGTACATCTCAGAATTTCAGCCAGACCTGTTCATTTTGAAGAAGTATCTTTTGGGCTCTTTGAAGACTTTTGAGTCCCTTAAGTTTACATTCATTATGAGGCAGCCACCATGATTCCATTTACCCAAAGTACTGCTTTTAGTGGGGCTGTTACCATCTTGAAATTGTAGTTGAAAGTTAACCAGTAATACAAAAGAGTACTTTTCAATGTTTCCTGTGAAGGAGCTGGGAAAAAAAAAATCTGTAAGAAACAATTGCCGCAATTTTATTTTAACAAAAGGGCAGATTTATTCATGTTTACAAACAAGTTTCAAAAACAAAAAGGAGAACATGTATACTACCCACTAACAACCTTTCAAAATGCCAACAGCCCTCATGCTGCATGAAGGATTCTATAGATTAGAAAAAAAAATCACAGTTCCACTCACAGTTCACCAAGACAGCACTAAACTAACGTTTAGACAAAAACAAAGGACTAAGATTCTGATGTATTTTGATTTAATCCATTTTGCCCAAGATAACAGAAATATTTCAAGCAAGTTCCATCACATATTGATGTCCTGCATTAAACAATCCTACTAAGTTCTGAACAAAAGTTATTCAGTAAGTTTCTCAAAATTTTTAAAAATTAAACAGTTGTTTCAAAACCATTAAGTAGTAAATGTATTTAAGAAACTAATTAGGACAGAGGCCATAACTTCATTAGAACACCACTGCTCATGTTTTTACAAAGCATTAGTGTTATCTATTTGGCTATTAGTATTAGCAATTTATCTACAATATTTAACAAGGTAAATTGCAGGCAAAATTTAGTACAGTTTCAATAGAAACACCCTTTTCCTGAAAATACAGCAGTATTTGAAGGACTAGTTTTTTTCTTTTTTCTCTGCATCATTTATAAGGAAGCTTCCCATCTATGAACAGGAACAAAAAAGTATCTACAAACCTTGTAAACAGATCTGTATCATTTATAAACATAAATAATCCAAATTATTAACAGCCAACAGCAGAAATTAAAGTATCAATTCAACAATCCAGGGCCTCCTTGCCCTTCCCAGCCTTCCCCTCAAAAAAGGATCACGATAAACTAAAGCTCTGCTAACACACTGTTCAGGACCATTCTTAAGTACAACAGATGATCCACAGGTCACTTATGCCGAGTTACTGTTCATCTGTCAGAGTTCATTATTACTCCCACCCCCAGAAAAGCACCCTCCAGTCTGGCAGAAAGCTTTTTTTTTAAAAAAATAAATCTACATTCGTACAAGTGTGTCTTCTGTTGAAGTCCAAGACAAGAATATCATCTTGTCCATCATAATGTGTGAAGAGACCCAGTTTCAATTTCTTTACAATGCAGCTAGTGTGTTAACATTCAGCTTACAATCAGAGTGATGTTTCCAAACTATGTAGCGGGCTCCCTGGGGATGAAGAGGTAGCAGACTTGTTCATGTCTGTTGTAAGGTGAATTCCACTGTCAACCGCATTGTTATTTTTATTGGGAGAGGGTGGGGGAGTAGAGTTGCGTTTTGTTGGAGCATCATCTTCAGCATCAGTATCATCAATAAGGGGAATATGAGGCTCGGAGTCTTCTATTCTAAACTCAGGATGCGTCATAAAATTGTGAATCGAACTTCGTGTCTCAGGCTTCTCTAGCCCCTCATACAAGGAGCTACGAAATGCATTCACCACTCGGATCTGTAAACAAAGAAAAAAAGCTGTTAAAATGCTGCAGATTTACTGGTAGTGATATGGTTCTTATGAGTTTGAATCCACAAACAGCTAGACATGAGTGAATCGAATTTGTATGTGATGCAGTGGAAGTTGCAATAAACTGTAAAAAATGAAGAGCATTTCAGTAGAGCACTGCCAGTCTACACAACAGGAATAAAAATTGTGAAAGTACTGCAAGAAGCTGAAGGGCCTAAAAACTCAGACATGGCACTAGAATTGTTCAATTACTTAACATGGGCTAAGCATTTTTCAAATGAGGCCAACAATTATTTATTTATTCACAGATTAAATAAATTTCAGTGTTTTTATTGAATACTGAGGGGGGTGCAAAAGGCTGAAAATAAGTTAGAGGGTAAAAGGGTTGCTAATTCTCATGCTAGGAATTAGGATGTCAACTGACTATGAAAAAGCCAAGCATGTGTAAGCCAATGTCACAATGACCAGACATGTACAAAGTCATGCAAAAAAGGATACTGCTAGAACAGCTGTAAATATTCGAGTATATACCCATCTATCACACTAGAGAAAGTTTCTTACTTCATAATGATTTGGAAGCTTAATACCAGAACTAGGAAATTGAATATTGTATTGTACACTTAAGATGTAGCCACAACAGGTTGTAACTTTGAAGACACCATTCAAGTAGCACTAAGTACAAGAGAAGCAGGTGATCAGCCTTAGCTCGAGTTTTCAGTTTCCACTGAATTCATGGACAAAATTCCCAGGCTGAAGTCTTTTCACTGCTTAACTAACATTTTCCAAATTAGAACACTAAGTTTATAAAATTCATAAATAAACATTTCAGAATGGAATTAGATGTGAAATTGGATAAAGTACAACTTCATTTTGCAAATTGTGCATGTCCATGATGACTCGAATTTACATTTTTCAAGTTGTGATTTGAAGGATGAAACCACCTGCCCACATACCTCATCTCCTCCCGTGTTCCACGTTACCCTGACCAAGTACAGAAATTCAGGATTTATTCTTGAATTGATATAAATATAGTTAATCAGAAGCCAATGACCCCTTTGTCCAACACTTTCATCACAATACAGGCATTTCCCCCCTTCTGTTAGCACCCTATTCAATGCTCAACATCTCTAAGTAACCCGAGTAAGTCTCGAGGAAAGTAGTTTCAATCCAAAAGCTCCTGTGTTGTACAATAAGAAGCAGAGCAAAACTCACTAGTAAACAAGAACAACTTACTGTTACAAAACAGTAAGTCAAACTTAAAAATATTTTTTAGCACATCCAAGATGACTTGTTTCAAGCCAAGAAGTGTATCAGGACTACTGCTTCCACACAGGATGCATTGAGTTCCTTGACAGTAAACATAAAGCAATTCCAGGTGAAGAAATGAAGCTGGAAGGTCAAGCAGGTCAGGAACACTGACTTCAAAAGAGTTAAGATACACCAAACACCCTTGTAGTAAACACAGAAAAGGACTCCCCAAAATCAATGCATCAAGTTTGTTACCAGGGAAGCACTACATGGGATAGTTTCTGACCACGTTCTTTGACCTCTAGAAATCATGTTGTTCCCCCGACCTCCACCCTCCACTTTCACTAAGAATTTTACTCAAAATCTACAAAGTCCACATTTTATACTGCAGGTATACAGCTGAGCCTCACTGACAATGGAAATCACTGGGAGGCAACAGGGAGGACATGTAACTTTCAATAGGGGGATGACAGGAAATAGTGTTGATGTGCTTGAGAAGTAAAATGTTACATTAGCATCTAATACTTTACTGTTCATCCCATGAAAAAAAAATTGAGCATGCTCTTAAGGAGTTTGCATGTTACGTGAGCTTTAAACAAGTCCAGCATGCTGCATAAGCTGTCTTGGCACTTCCCAAGAGAATCAGCAGTGACAATGCCAAACTGAAAGTCAGCAATGCCTTTATTTGGCATGCTGCATCCCACTGTGCCACCGATTTCTGTGGCAAAATGAAATATGACTGCCTCGTGGGACTAGATTTTCATTGCTTACAGATGGAAGGTTAGAACATAAGTAGTAATGGAAAACAGTTTTTAGCTTAACAGGACAGCTGTAATTATCATAGGGATATAAGCATATCCACAATAAAGTTGTTTGCCTGCATGTGAATCAAGCCTAATCTGGACATTCCTATAAACCCAGGACCCTCAGAAAGACCAGCCATGAAGGCAGAAATCAGACAAACAGCATTTTAAGTTACACTTAAAGGGAAAAATCTAGCATTTTTAAGGCTTTATTTTCAGCTACTCAAGATAATTAGACAAGAGAGCTAACTATAAATAAATTGCATAAGTGAGGAGCAAACAAGACAATTTGTTATGTGTAATTTATACTGTCATCAGGCCTTTCTTATATTAGTACCAGAATACCAAGAAATGCAGAAAGCACTCCAAATCCTCCTGGCCAGATGGCTGCTTTAGAGCAGCAACCTCACTTCACAGGAACATCTGAACTATCTTCCAGCAAACAGGTCTAAAAAACAGAACAATGAAGTAACACATCTGCTTCCCACTAATATATATTTGTTATGAAAAGATGTTCTCCTGGAGGGTGTAGCAGGAGGCTGTACTTCTTAGTGAAATTCAAAAACTAATTCTCCCCTATTGTAGCTTTGTACCTGCATTGGTCATTCGATGCAATGAGATGCTGCAGTGCCCATTAGATTCTGCTCAAATGACAGCATGGCATGAAGTTGCTCTCTAGAGAATTCTGAATGTCTAACTAATTTTCTTGAGTGTAGTTAGGGATACAGGTTACTCATTAGCATTTTAAGTAGGAGATGCAATTCTGCACATCCTTACTGCTAAATCTACTTTTCATTTTGTGTTCTTCAGGCATGCAAAGCTGTGAGGTGAGCTTCTCAATACTACTGTGTAAAGCAGGGAAGTATCTGTGTCGCCAATGGAGAACAAGTTAGCCTGTGCAAGCTAGCACAGAAATTCTGGTCAAGCCGGTGAGGGGGGGAATCAGAAGAGAACATTTAAGGCAGCTCCTTAAATTAAGGGTCTTGATCCACCTGGTAATCTGAAAGCTTAAAAAGCAGAAGGAAAAAAAAAAGAAGCCTTCTCAAAGTTATTTTAAAAAACAATTATTTAACCAATCTCTAGGAAATTAAAGAAGGAAGTTAAACATGTAATATATAACTAAGATGGAAAACTTTCAACAATAGTTGAATACTGAAAGCTAATATCTAACTGTTACACATCTTCAGACTCCATAATTTAAGCCTACATACATGAGCAATTAAATCACTAGCCTCTACAGAGAGAAAGGCTGAAACTGAAATGCCACTTAGAGCACAATATAAAGAGGGCAGAATTAAGGTGAGACGAGAACTGTACTGTCACTGATGGCTTATGAACTGCTGCCAGAAGAACCTAGAAAGGAAAAGAAATCCTTCAAATGTGAATGAAAGTCTCACCACCCAGTGCTTAAATCTTTTTTCCTTTTTTATATTAGCTACTTAAATGTTTCTTCTGACTTGTACGCATTTAAGAAGCCTTGTTTCGCCACCCGAATCCTGATGTTGAGAAAGTTGTGTTATTCAGTAAAAAGGTCCAACGAAAGCAGAGATTCAGAAGTTCCTCACAGGCTACAAAGAAAATGCATTTAGTGCTCCGTGTTCTAACTATGTTCATATTTTTAAAATACCATTGCTTTTCCATCAGTTTGTTTACCTTTTAAAGTATTATTTGTGCTGTATGTAGTGCAAGACAACTACTTTTGTAGACCTAGTTCTACGATACAGTTAATCAATTCACTTATTCAACATAAGTCACCCTAAGAGGCATATACTCGAAAATTTACAACAGTTTTCCTGTTTTATCTTAAATATCCCTCTGTACACAAATGGATGAAGGCACAGGATGTGCAGGCTCACAGCTTTAACATGAAAGTCTTTTGTTGCAATTGTTCCACCTGTTCTCAGCCCTCTAAGAAAAAAAAGTCTTGAGGACTCCATTTTGTGGAAAGCTCTATGAAAAGCCTGAACGATGATTTTAAGTACTAAGGAGAAAATGAGAAACGTTAGGTGTGTGAATCAGGAAATGTTAATTTCATGCACTTTAGGAACACACACTCACACCCCACAGTAGTAGAAGCAGTAGTAGAGGAAAACACTACATGTGTAGGGGTAGAAATATTTGTTACATCATGGTGCTGGCTGGCGATGGAGGGTTGCCGCCTTAGAGCCCCCTGAATGGTACTTCCACTCTGGAAAGCATTCACTACATCCATCTGCAAGGAATCAGAGATTGTGACAGCTTGCTCAGAGAGAGAGAGAGAGAGAGAGGGCCATCCCATCTATAACACACAAAAAGTAAAGGAAAAAGGCACTTTTTTTTTTTTTAAATACAGCAGATACACAGGTAAGAGTTGCATTTAGAGCTGAAGAAAACAGAGAACCCTGAGGGATTATACATTCATCCATATCCCCTCTTGAGAGTCTCAGCCACACCATTTAGAACTGCCACCTTAGTCAAAGGACTGGGGATGGAGAGGAGTGATTTCCCTCATAACACCCACTGCATCCTACCTTTTCCAAGACCATACCTGAGTTTGTATCCTGTTTAGGCCCCTAAACCACAAGATCTGACCACGACGTAATTCTCGCTCAGCATGATCGATCTCCTCCACATCTTCTGCTAGCTCTTCTTCAGGAATCTCTTCCTTTTGTGTTCCATGACCAGCTTCCTTAAGGAATTTCAGGCGGCTGGTTGGAATTGTTGAAATCAACTAACAGCGAATGAAAAGTATGAATCAGGATTATTATTTTATGGAGAGGAAAAAAAAAAGAATAAACATAATAACAGACTCAAGCCTTAAAATAATATCCTGTGTACAATTAGCAAAGCTGAAAAAAAGAAAAAATAAAAATATATACATGGGATAAGTGCATCAACACAGAGCATCACTCCAGCTGAATAGTTGCAAAGCCGTGCGTTTCCTTAGCACCTCAACTGAGGTGTGAAATTAAACTTGGACTACAAACCTAGAAAACAAAACTTCATCCTTACTAGGGACAAAGATTCCACTGTATGATTACTTGACTATGCCAGGAAGGAGCAGTACTGAAGCTAAGAAAAGCCATTAATTCTGTAGATTGTGCTAGTATCTACAGCTTTCAGGTCTTCATCACTTTGATAAGCATGATATGTTGCCTCAAATGAGAACTGCAACATTTAATAATAATAATAATAATAATAATAAATAATTATTCAGAAATACAGAACCTGCATGCATTCTTTTGTCACCTGGAAGATATCCACTTGAAAACTGAGTTGATGTTTCTAAAACCCTTATACCAAACTATTAAATTGCTACTTGTTTTTATTAAATTGCTACTTAGTTTAAACTAATTTATCTAGCTTAAGCTAAACAAAAGCTATGCATGTTCCAGCTTTCCTTTTCATCCCCACCTTCAGGGCTATTCTGTTGAACTACATAGTGAAGGGGAGTCATCTTTTGATACGTCCCATCTAGCAGATCCACATCAGTTCCAAGCCTGCTTTCCTTGAGCATCATAAACCTAGAAGACCATTTCAGCAGCTGCAGAGGAAAAAGACTGCTCCAAAAGCAAGATAAACTGCCCTTCATACTGACATGGCCGCTATGAATGCTCCCGGCTTACACTTCAGTTTTGACTATTCTCAGAAAGTCAAAAGCTCTTTCATCTTAATGAAATGCTGCAGTGGCATGAATTGCAGCAGGGAAGCTCTGCCCTTGTGAAACACTTTGGGTCAAAGATTATTTCAAACCATCTCAATTCTCTTCTAGTCTACTTGTAAACCTCAGAGTGACTCTGTTTGTTGTTGTTTTTTTTCTAAATGATCAGTTTTCCAAGAACCTTCTTTAAAAGCTTATACCCACTTTTAGAATATGCATTTATGTGTGTATTCACAACTAAAATTCATCCTGCCAATTTCATGGAAGGCAAGAAAACACTGGAAAACTCTTCATGTAGTATGAAGAATTTAGACAACTATGTCATTAAATAATGACAAACTATGTAGCTCCAACGTTTCATGTAAATAAGCTTGTTGCTTACAATTACTGTTGTGCGTGCAATAGTAATGAAACCCTAAGAAAAAAAAAATCAAGATGCAGTAGCTTAGTTATGCTTCATAATTATGCAACTGAAGAAAATTAAAAACAAAACTGTTTTGAGTCTTGCTATGTTTCTTGCTACTCCAGGAAGTCTTAAAACCAAATTACTAGCAAGTATAACAGTTCTGACTTTTCAAGAAAACCATTCAACACCAAGTTAAATATACTGAAGCATTAGCATGTTAATTGCATCTGTATTCTTACAGAAGTTCTTCTAGTACTTACCCGGCTGAAGACAGTTTCATATGTAAGAAGTTACTACAGGTACTCTTAGTTAAGTTACTGAACAAACTGGACATGGCATCTAGTTATGAATTATAACTAATCAACCAAGTCAGAGTAAGGAATATCCAACTGCAGGCTTACTAGCTATTCACCTGGACAATTTCAGGCAGTATTTACTGTTAATCTCCAAAAATTCATGTAGTCCTATTGAAAAATCTGAGTGCTTAAGATAAAATGTTTTACATGGAAAATACAAATATACTAATGCAAGTAAATATTTGACATTTTGAAAAAAAGTTAATTTACCTGGCCCCAGAGTAGTGTTCCCATGCCCAGGAAAACAGACCACAGCCACTGTTCAATTGAGAGTTCTGAGCAACTAAAAGGTTTTCCACCAAACTGCACAATAATTATCTGTGAAGAGCAGCATTGTTAAACATATATCAGTGATCCGTTACTAGAAAATTCCCTAATGCTTCAATATTGTTACAGACAGCTCTGCATTAGAACATAGGATTTCCTATCCCACTAAGCATGCACTTCTACTGTCTCTGTAGTTTGAGCTACATTTCCAATCCTAAGCAACATTCTCTTGCTTTTCATTATCTCTGGAACTACTCAGTTATTCTTCAAACGGTACACTCAAAAAACCTGTTGGCTACTTCGTTGTGCTTATAGTTTTTCCCCTTCATTTAACATTTACAGCATGTATTTGATGCTACAAATTTACAGTGCTTATTTATCACATGAAAAACCATCTGAAAACTAAGCTACCTAATGAACTTCTGTTAACACAAGTCTTGGATCTGCAAGACACAAGCATTTCAGAATCATTCAACAGAATATTACTATGTATCCCAGTCTTAAATGTCAGAGTTTAGATGTCATATTATGATGACTTATGTAGTAAATCCCTGCGGGGAGAGGGACTGAGACCTCAAAGCAAAGTTAAATGAGCTCCTTCTGACTTACCTATTACAACAATCTGTACAGGCCCTAATGAGCAAGGTATCCCACTGCATAGGAACAATATGCATGGAACTCTGCCCTGGAGAATAAACATTCAAGGAGCAGGGCAAGTGTCAAAAGGAAACAGTACTGACCATTAAGTAAGACTCCTGACAACTGGAAAGCCCAAGAGTATCTTATTTTATTAACACAGAATAAGACACTAAGACAACAATTCAAGAATTACTTATTTGAGAAAGCATCTGTCCACTAGGTTTGTAAAGGGAACACAGTTGGAGACAGGACTAATTTCTACATATTTGGATTTGTTGCAAAATAACAGTCTGCTGCATTTGCAACCCTAAAAAATAAAAGTAACTTTTGGGGAAGTGTCACCTGAAGAAATCTAAAACTGTAAGCGAACCAACTTTACATGAAGTAGGGGTGCATACATTTGCATTGCTTGAACTGCTAAACATTTGGTCAACTTCATGGAATTCAAAGGTTAATACCTTTGAAAGGTAGTTTAAGGTGTGGGATATATCTTAAGTCCAAAACAATTTAAGTCAAAATGATATTTTTATATCATAAAAATGTAAAATTGTTTTTGTTTGTTATTTCACTGCATTGGTATTAGTGAATTAAAAGTTGAGGCTAATTAGAAGGTGAAGCTATTTTGTGTAAACTATTTTCTTTAGATTAAATTTTGACTTGGTGTTACTCAACACCAGTGTTAACCTGATCAATTTCAGATAATAATTCATCTTGTTAGTAAAACCAGCTCTTACAAATCTGCCTAGATGCACCAACAAAGGTCCCTAGACATCAGTGTTTCATGTCAAAATAAGACCTAAGGCAATATTATCTATACAGGCAACTAATTTCTGTCAGAGGAAGATACGGCTTCTTCATATTTTGTCAAAAGCCTAGAACACCAAGATCAAATTGAGGGAATAGAAAATTCAAAAAGTAAATACAAGTATTTCTACATTCCAATTTTGACATTTTCAAAGAGGTCTTACCTGAAGGCCCTGTAAAGCAGGACTTCCAAGGGTTTTATAGTGTTTGACTGGTGATTTTTCACATTGCAGAAATGAAGTGCCTAGTTGGTTAGCATTTCCAACTTAAGCAAGAAGTTACTTACCTGCACAACAAATGTCCCCAGAACAATAGCACAGAAGATAGCATTGTTAAAGATCCCTTCAAAAACATTTCTTTCGCCATGAATTTTTCGGGCATTAATTTCATTAAAAAGCTGCATCATCACAAATGTATTAAATACAATAGTATAATGCTCTGAAGGAGGGGCATGCAGAGGTGCATTTCTTCCACTATCGATATCAAAAATTTTCTCACCTGTGTATAAAAGACAGTTATCAGCAGCTTAAATTGGTGACTTTATACACACACGCAGAACATACAGTAGAATAAAAAAACTAGTTTTCAAACTTCATCTCCGTAGAACTTATCATAACTTTGTCTCAGTATTCTTACCAGCAAACAGGAGTGTAAAGACCACTACAAGTTGGTAGAATGCATGACCCAAGATGTTCTTCATCATTGTACGAGAAATCAGAGGTTTGTTTCTACCATAAGGCTTTCGCAACAGAAGAGCTTCAGTGGGTGGTTCTGTTGCCAGGGCAAGAGAAGCTAATGTGTCCATTATGAGATTTACCCATAGCATCTGCACAGCTTTAAGCGGAGAATCCTATAAAAGATAGATATGTAAGCCCTCCAATGTAAGTGAACAAACTGCAGCTTTTAAAGATGTTTATTATAAGACATTGCCTTGTTTTGAAGAGCATTACATTCTTTGGACTAGTATACAACTGAAAGTTTCAATTCAAGAGTCAGTCATGACATTTGCAACAAGTTAGGTCAGAGGTTGGACTAGGTGATCTTGGAGGTCTCTTCCAACCTGAACGATTCTGTGATTCTGTGATTCTGTGATTTATTAACTGAAACTATCTGCCACCGGTACATACCTGTGTTATGCATGCTCCCGTAAAAGCAACAATTACTGCTACTACATTGACTGTAAGCTGGAACTGAAGAAATTTGGAAATGCTGTCATATACATTTCGTCCCCACATAACTGCTTTAACAATACTTGTGAAGTTGTCATCCGTAAGGATAATATCAGAAGCTTCCTTAGCTACATCTGTTCCAGCAATTCCCTGGTAGAAAAAGAAAAACACTATGAAATGCAACAGGATACACTAATGTATATAGCAGAAGCTAGTATATCTTTGATCAGCATTTTGCCGTTCACTTTGACGCACCATGTCTTTAGGACTACTTTAATGTGAGCAACCCAAAGCTCTACTGAGGCAAGTTCTGCTTCCAAGTTCTAGTGCAGAATGAAAAACGCAAAAAAGTCATCTTTAAAGTATACAGACCTTAGTAATAAACAAATCTCAAACTGACAATAAAAACACACTGTGCAAGTTCTCCCTGTTCAAGTTAAAGACCACCAGATGGTGCAGCACTACAGTTTAGTCCATCTCCCGAGTTTGCTGTACGGATTCCAGCAGTAGGGCAATCAATACATGTGTACCTACGTGGTAGAGCAATACACATCAGCAAAAACCCTTTGCAGAAAAGTATTGACATTGAACAGCAAGACATGCGGTATCACTGCATGTGACACTGCAATGCAATGATATCGTTAAGTTTCGAGCACCTGGAATCTCCTAGAGTATCTAAAAAGTTAAACTAAAGTTATGTGTTACGTGTAATACCTACTTCAAGGATGGCTTTTTGAAATACCATAAACAATAACAAGAAATTTAATGATCATTATTTTGCTAAGAAAGTAAGTCACCTGCAGAGCTATGTGTACAATTTAAAAGGTATCTTTGAATAGTATACAGTAGATGATATATTTTAACTGATATTTAGATAATCAGTTAAAGAAATGAGGTGGTTGATTTTGTTTTTTTGGGGGGTGTTTTTTGTTGTTTTTATTTTAAAAAGATGAACATAGATAGCACCATAGATGGCATCCCCAACAGTGCTGACTACAGCAGCTATATCCAATAGCAGAGAACAGATATTTATTCTAACAAGATTGTTACAGTCTAGAGAACATTTCAGGTGTAAATTTGTAAGATATGCTTTTGAAAAACACTCCCTGAGAATGGCATGAAAGCTCTTCTTTCTCTTGATTTTTTCCTTCAAGATTATCATCTGATTCAGTGCATCTGCACGTGTGTGGTGGTTTTACCCTGCTGGGCAGCTGAACTCCACCACAACCGCTCTCTCACCCCCCCTCCTCAGAGGAAGAGAGGGAGAGGAAAGTATGATGGAAAGAAAAAAAACTCATGGGTTGAGATAAAGATAATTTACTTAAAGGGAAAAGAAAGAGTGGAAAAAAAAAAACAAGCAAAGGCCACGGAAGCACAGAGGGAAGAAAAAAATTATTCCCTACTTCCCATCAATGAGTGATGTTTGGCCAAGTCAGAATGAGGAATTTTAACTCAAATTGTATGTTGGCAGTCACTCGGAGAGCAACTTTTTACTCAGGCAGAAAATGACAGGACAAGGCAGAATGGTTTTAAACCAAAAGAAGGGAGATTTAGACTAGATGTTAGAATGAAATTCTTTACTCAGAGGGTGGTGAGGCACTGGAACAGGCGGCCCAGAGAGGTGGTGGATGCCCCATCCCTGGAGGTGTTCAAGGCCAGGTTGGATGGGGCCCTGGGCAGCCTGATCTAGTGGGTGGCATCCGTGCCCATGGCAGGGGGGTTGGAACCAGATGAACTTTAAGGTCCCTTCCAACCCAAGCCATTCTATGATTCTATGATTCTATTCTATGGTTGACAGTGATTGGGTTTTGAAGGGACTACCTTTACAGCTGTAATTTGTCAAATACCATGTAGACAATCCATCCCATCAACAGAACAAATACATAAACTACAATGAAGTAAAGACATCTCAAAAAAAAAAGAAAAAAAGAAAAACAAACACAAAAACACAACAACCCCTGCCTCTGGGAGAGATATTCAAGTTTTAAAATTTTCATGTCTTCTTAAAGACCATTTGTTATCCGATAGAGAACTGACATTTTGTCTCCTAATTCCTTCAGGTCAGCCCAGGAAGAGCAAAATGACAATACAATTCCCTTAGCTACTATAGACTGCTTAGGACTCTGCAATAAATAAATGCTTAACACAAGGTAAATTTAGGCTAAAATGTTCTGCCTCCAGCAGTTAATTTTCATGGGCTCTGTTTAAGACTTGGTTTGGCTACCATTTCAAAGTGTTTGAGAATTTAAATTGAGAAAGCAGAGTAGTCTGAGGAACCATCCAGACAAATGCAGATCCTAGGCTGCCACAAAATGCTGTTATTT
Source organism: Anseranas semipalmata (assembly GCA_013399115.1). Taxonomy (NCBI): domain Eukaryota; kingdom Metazoa; phylum Chordata; class Aves; order Anseriformes; family Anseranatidae; genus Anseranas; species Anseranas semipalmata. The sequence continues at coordinate 262,513 of VXAA01006523.1, forward strand.
CAGTTGTACCAGAGATGTCTTAGTACAGCCTCCAAAGCCATTTTAAACATCACCTGGTACTCTCTCTCATCCTAGTCTTCCTGTTCTTCTGCATCATTTTATGAAAAACAGATGAATAAGCTTATTCCATATTGTGTATAAGCTTTACTGAAAGTCAACACAGTATGCTATTTACCACCTAAAGTCATTTTGCCGTATGTTCAACAGATCTCATTTCAGGAATCTTCAGTATCAGTAATTCCAGTGCTACATTTTGCAACAAGCCTTTGTTTAAAAAAAGGTTTTGATTTACAAATGACTGGAGATCTGCAGTGTAAGCTTTATTCAATGGCAAATGCCACAAGGATATTTTTAATCAAATAAAAAGATCGTTAAGTTGGAAGACTGAGGAATAAAAAAAAGGTAATCAGTATTAAGTGCAAGAGAAGTCAACACCCTTAACTTAGTTGTATATTAGCTCAGGAAACAAGCCAGGTTGTTCAGTCTTCTTGATAGCAATTTGATAAACTGTTTTATCAAAATAATGCTCAAAATACTGAATGTAAAAAAAAAGTCATACCATAGCAAATCCAACATCTGCCTTCTTCAGTGCTGGACCATCATTGGTACCATCACCAGTTACTGCTACAACTTGCCTCTGATCAAAGACAGTGCTGTCAATTATACCTAAAATAAAATGACATCTCAGTGTTAGTAGTTTAAAACACACAACACAACACAGATTGAAGTTGAAAGAGAAAACCATTATCTTCCTCAAAAAAACTAGAACTATCTGTTTCTTTCTCAGGCAAGAAAAAAAAAATCAGCTAGCAAATGAATAAATCCTTCATTGGCATTTCCCACTACTCACAATCCTAGATTTTTTTCTAGAAGCAGAACTTTACTTAGAAGCTCAGACAGTTTTTATTTACCTTTTACTAGAGTGTGTTTGTCAGTAGGAGATGATCTTGCAAGAACACGAAGCTTTGGCCAAATTTTATCTATCCGCTCTTGCTCTATCTGCAAAAAGAGCATTGGTTATATTTTACAGTTAGGAGCCTTAACAAAATAGCTGCCGATCTAACTTAAGTAGTCAGTATGCTTACCTCTCCTTTTTCATTGCGTATTCTCCTGTTAAAGTCTTTACCCTCTAAACACAGGAAGTCTTCACCAGGATTCAGAATACCACATTTTAATGCAATAGCACGAGCAGTGTTAATGTTATCACCAGTGACCATACGCACAGTTATGCCTGCACGCTGACATTTTTTTATTGCATCAGGTACCTATATGCAAAAAAAATTCCAGACTTAGACTGTACAGTTGCTGAATAAATCTAGACATGTGAATGAAAGAAGTGTCTTTAGCTCAAACAAGGATAACTCTTTTTTTAACATCAACACTGTTGTTATGGAACATTTGAAAAAGTTAAGTAGCTTACCTTAATTCTTTTCCTGAAAAACAGGCAAATGGCTATTCTGGCAAAGGGTGGTTCTTTTTTGTTTTGTTTTGTTTTTTCCCCTTTATTTCCCCCCTTCATTTTCCAAATACTGCAGTGTTCAAAAATATCACAGAAATCCCCATGATACTCACTAAGGTGTAGTAGTCAAAAGGTACCGAATACTGGCTTTACATTTACGATTATGTAAAATAAACTACAATTCACGCTCTACTTGTCAGCCCAAGACTTCTAGTGTGAAGTAACACTAATGTGGGTCAGAATGGAGTCCCATTTACATGCAGCATAATAGCTTTCACTATTGAGAAATACTGCCCTCCAAAGACGTCAATCACAAGCAGAGCTCCTTAGCTCAGTTCTCAGATGACAAACCCTCCTTCCCATGAGAGGCTGGCAGCGAACACAATGATTAATATGATCCTAACCCATATTCCTAATATTCCTAGTGGTTAAAAAAAAGACTAGTTGTTCCATCTACTGAGACACTGCTTAGTAAGCGCCTTAAGTCATTAGTTTGTACAGAGCTTCAGTAACACAGCATAAGTGACGTTAAGAAGTTTTAATCTGCTTTTATAGCTCCATTAACTTTTCCCCCCAAGAAATTAGATTTTCATCTATTAACTATGCTTAAGGCACACAATAACAATTCAGTTTCTTGTACTCTTTGCATGACTAAAACCAACATGAATCAAGATCTGCTCTAACAGAATCACTGCAGTTTGCTCAGTGACCCTACCTCAGGTCTCACAGGATCTTCAATCCCAACAACAGCAATGCACGTCAGACCAGTAACAATGTCGTTTTCATTGTCCCATTCCGGCTCCGGTTCCCCTGCTGGGAAGTCTCTGAACGCCAGACAAATGGTTCTGAGTCCTTCAGAAGCCATTGGCTCAATTACAGTTTTTACGATATCATCTCGGTCCCTAGGTCTGAATACCTTTGGTTCTCCATTAGCACTCAGTATTTTGAAGCACCTGAAAAGAAAGGTTTAAGTAGTTACCAGATGTTTACCAAAGTTCGGCCTGTTGCGGAAAATGGCATATTAGCTGACTCCAGTATGTCTCCGCAAGCTTTGTTTTCACTAGACTCTCACACACACAAGAAAAAAAACACACAATAGCAGCAACTCTAAGGTAATCTTCTCCATATGCACTTAATCTCTTCCTACTTGCAAAACATACTAGCTGCAGAATGTTAACTGAGATGGCTGTCCTGGGATGAAAGTAATGCCCAGTGAATTGAGGAAACAAACACTAGTTGCCTCCCAGAAGTAGCCATTTCTCCATTGTATGTAAATGTAGTGCCTACACTGGTTGAGTTGGTTAATCTAGTCAAGTTCAACAAAATAGTCCCGCCTTGTTAACAGCTGTATGCATCTCAGAAGTACAGTAAACTTCCAGAATATGCATAAGGTGCTTCAACAGCTGTAAGCACTAAACTTACAGCACTAAAAGCAAACTCTGGTGGTATGATGAACCAATGCTATCATTGAGAGTAGTAAGGTTTACACACACACAAAAAAATCAAAATGTACATTTCAAATTCAGACCATTTGGCATAGAGTTCTTAATGTAAAGCATTAAATGAAAAACAAATACTTAAAGCTGATCAAAAAGTTTAAGAGACTGGACTCAAGATAATGTACTCTAGCATTGCAGCTCATGCTTTTAGTTTATTTCTTCATGCCATAGATGCCAGTGCTTTCATAGAGAGCATAGATACTTTGATGCCATGGATATAACAGTACCAAGTGCTTTTAACAGTAAATTTAATTTTGTTCATCTGTATCCTTACTAAACTTTTGCTGTAACGCAATGCCACAAGCACTTGTTTCACTAATCAGTACCAATGTGGCACTGAAAAAAGGTAAGAAATTATGACACTTTAAAAACATCTGGCAGATCTGATAGACAATTACTGTTACATACAAGTATTTAGTCCAGTGGTTTAGGAAATTCCCAGGTAAAATACATATAAAAAGTTTCCAGGCCAGCCAGGAAATAAAGATGAAGCAGTCCCTTTACACTTCATGCTATTCCTCATAACTGAAATTTGAAATCTGTCCTTGATTTTGGTTATCCGTTCAAATGTCAGCAACCACTAAGTATATCTTGTGTTACCTCTAATCATAGGGCTTGCAATGAATTCAAAGCATTCCAAAATGAATGCATGGAAACAAATAAATTTTATGTAAAGATTTAATTGAATCTCACTTCAAAGATTTGACTTGAGACATGATGGTAAGAAAACAGGAAAAAACTGCTCTGCTTGAAACTTTTTGCAGCATTTCTTCTACACTTAGTAGTGACTCATTTGTATCTTTTTTAATATATATATTCACGTTTAAACTTTCAGCACTCAATAGTCATACATGTGATATTTAAGAATGAGCAGCACAACTGACAAACCATGTTACCCGCTCTGTGATTAACTTCTTGCACTGCATAGGCAGCAGGTAAAGAAAATGGCTTAGGATGCTAAGACTTTTTCCTTAGATGGTGCTGCTTAAATAGCTTTGGCATTACAGCTGTTCCAGTAGTATCTAAATCGGTCTAGGTTTTCTGGTTCTTTCTCAGACACCATTATTATTTATTATGTCAGTTGTGAAGCCAAATGGACCACATGAGTCAGGGCTGAATGAATTCTAGCATCTTCTACAGTTCAGTTGTTCAACAAGAAAATAAGATACAAAATATTCCTGAAGGTAGAAGTAATGCAAATACAGGCATACTTACAGATGAAGTTTGGCTTAAAATCTAGCTATAGAATAATTCACATCTAAATCTAAGTTCTGTATCAAAAGGAACTAGAATCCTTGAAAGACTGACCTTTTGCTGTCAGCACTAAATTGATGGAGAAGGAAAAATTTCATCTTTTCTCTTTAGTGTGTTAGTACATCCCTAAGCAGTGATCTGGGGGCTGGCAGCAAGCAACAAAGTGGAACTAATGAATACAATCTATGTGCCTCACTCACACAGAATCAGTCTGAAGTTAGGACTGAAACCAGACTGGCTACAACTACTGTTCCTAGACTACATGATGCATGCATGCCTTCTCTCCTCACCTGGTTAGGAGTTACCACAGCCTTTTCACACTTTAAGGTTTGTCCCAGTGGTGACACATCACTCACTAATAGTCTAATAACTAAAACAAAAAGCCTCTATAGATGGGCAGATGCATAAGGAGACAACTTGCTTTGTCACATTAAAAAAAAAAAAAAAAAAACCAATTAAGTTGGTCTCTTGGTCAAGTTCAACCTCCTGGTAAAGTAATCAACTTTGGCAACAATTCGTACTGTCTTCTGAAGCTGAAAGTAATCTTAAAGTGATCACTTCTGCGAAGGCACAAACCCTACCTGGAGCTTAACTGGATCAGCTGTCAGGACTTTAATGGAAGATGGGTAAGCATTTTTACCAACCACATTTAGAACTAAAATGGTTTAACTAGAGAATAGGGCTAATCAGACACTTTCTTGTATCAGAGCAGAGCTCACATGTTAAAATGAAAAATTACCAGCTGTACTTCTGCTTTGCACTTTTTAGTGGGCTAGAATTAAAGTCACTGAAATGCTACTTGCCCACTTTAGTGTATAAAGTCAAATAACCCAGGGAGACAAGCCAGGAGGCTAGCAGCTATCCCAGGGGTACAGGACTGTTGCACTTGTTCATAAACAGCACTACAGAAATAATTGCAGTCTACAGCATAACATTGTTTAGCAGTTTACAGTCTCTTCACCTATCACAACATTTAGCCAAATTAGAAGTGCCAAAGTACAATAATAGTTGTTCTTACTTTTTAAGAACTATCTCAGAGGCACCTTTACTGAATATCCGGAAACTGCCATCAGAGTTTTTTAACACAGTACTCATAGATTTTCTAACAGAGTTGAAGGTGTACACTTTGTGCAACTTCTCTTCTGGTATCTCATTTCTTACATCCTGATAATCACGTTTTAAATCCAAGAGCAATCCCAGCAAGGCACATTCAGTTTTATTTCCAACGTGACGCGGTAGGCCACCTTCTTTTTCAGGAGGCTGCAAGAAGAACAAGAACCTTCACTGATTAGGAGGTTAACTTACGAACCACTGAAGTACAGCTTTTAGAAAACAAGGAAGCTAAGTCCAAGCTTAGCTGTGGGATGGGGAAGTTTCACTCTTGCAACGATTAATCTATAAATTCCTATGAGTCGCCAGCTCATACTGCCAGCTTTTATAAGCGACTTCTGCACCTGTTCAGTCTTTCAATCTGCTTCTCAGGCTAAAAAATCACCATGAGGTTTGTATCAAATCCAAAGATTACCTTTCTTTATAGAGTTTTCCATTGCTTGAAATATCAGTCTGGATCACTTGAGTCTAATGGATCCCTGAATAATTATTTTGCAATTTAAAAGTACAGATAAGTTTAAGAAAACTGATTTAAGCATACTAAATGCCATTATTTCTGCTAAACTAAAGTATCCTCTCCTGTAACAGCTCTTCCTCAATGACTTAGACTATGATCACATCACCTGTTAGCCTTCTATTGGAGAAACTAAGTCTTTAAGCTTCTTAAGTCTCACTACAAGTTCTATTTTCCAGGCCATGGCCTATTTAACTTGTTTCTGAACTCTTTCCGGTTTCCAGCCAGTTTCCTGTCAGTAATGTGGAATATGCACAGACTAACACTGTAAGTAAAGGAGTATCTTTCTGAAGATATTTCTGAGTTTATATAGCTATAACATTGCATTGTTGTTTGTAGCAAAAAAGGCAGAAGTACTTGTTCAGCCTGACAGGCCTCAAATAGCTTGATCACAACTTCATTAATTGTAAGGCAGTGATCCATTTTCATTGTTCAGATCTGCAAGATCTCGTATTTGACTGTACTGAAAACTCAGACTTCTAAAATGTTCAGTTTAACGTGCTCCCCAGTACAAGAGAGATGGGCATACTGGAGCAAGTCCAGCAATGTACCACAAAGATGAAGGGACTGGAGCACCTGACTAAGGGACTGGGAAAGTTTATATACAGCTACTACTACTTCCTACAAAAAGATCTTTAGGAAATAGACTGTGAAACTTCTCACATGCTACAAGTCATTAGTATTTCAGTCTCATTCCAGAGAACTAGGTGCTTGGGATCTTGATGTGCTTCCTCAAGTACTGCTAGCAAGAAACTTATTGCATAGGTACCATCTTTATAGGCTGAAGTGTGACTTTTAGACTATGGTTTTACCTCTGTTCAACTAGAAAGCATTCATAGTGGAGGAATCTACTAAATCTTGAAGTGCAAATTTATATTTTAAGCTAAATCCTAATTATTATTTGTACTGCCTTGAAACAAAGTGAGTTATACAACATGTTGGAATAACTACAGCATGGAAGTTATGTTTGGTGTTGCAGAAAATATAATGCACACAAGGGAGATTTGAGTATTGTCTATGTATCAGAGGGATTAGTGAAGAGCCAGATACAGTACTAAGTAGTCAAGTACTTGTAATGCATAACAGTCTATTATTCTGTTTATTCCATAATATTTTGGAAGTCTCAAGCTATGAGCAAAGGTGTTACAATTCCAAAGCCTACAAATTTGTACTAATAGCATCTGGAAAAAAAAAAAAATCAAACTCATCATACCTACTTGCATTTTCCCATTACTTTCTAGGTAAGCTTATGCTACCCTTACATGTATACTTTGAAGTAGCACCCGAATCAAACTATGATGTTCTCCAAATAGGGTAAACTTCCCTCCTTATAAAAACAAATTTAGACATGCTTATGAACTTACAAGGAAGTTAGCTTCCTGAGATCATATCTTTGCATCATCAATTCAAAACCATTTTTGAAGTTCAGTCTCAAATGAACTGCTGAGCAACTTACAGTACGTACAACACACCTTACACAGCTTTCTGCCACACACATTTATTACTGACTGTCACATGGCCACCAATTTTCATCTTTTGAGGAAGATGTTTAGTTACTTTGGTTAGAATGAAGAAAGCTACTTACCAGTATTTTGGAAGTATAAGCACAATTAACAGAAATCCCTGTGACAAGGTAAGCCATAATTTTCTCTGGAATAGCTTCTGGTTCTGGAATTTTTTTGTAATGTTTTTCATTGATGTAGGCTTGGACCACTGTCATCCTGTTCATGGTCAATGTTCCCGTTTTATCTGAGCAAATAGCTGTTGCGTTACCCATTGTTTCACATGCATCCAGATGTCTCACCAAGTTATTATCTTTCATCATTTTCTATAAAAATAAAAGCAGTTAATGGCTAGCCCTAACCACCACTTCATGTTTTAGAAATTCTTATTTAGGGTGTCCAGTCTCAGACAGCAGTTTCAGAACACACTCAGCTTTTAGGTTATCTGGCTGGCTGCTGTAAGGATTCTCCCCATTTTGAACAATGTTCCCAAGCACAGGAACTTGCTCTTCCACATCTGCATGGCAGACTGACTACTGGTACTACTCACAGACTTAGGAGGAAATAGAGCAGAGGTACAGACTGAGCTTTACCAAATACAACATTAAAATATATTTTTCAAGGTAGGACTCCATTCATTGGCTCAAGTCCGTTGTTCTTTCTGCTTACTAGAAGGAGCAAGTAAATTATGCCACAGACTTTTAACATCATATGACATATTTTCAAAGATGCCAGTGTCAAACTTCACATCACATCCAAACTGGGAGCCTAATTGTTCAGCTAAGACAGTGAGGACTACACAAGTTTCACAGGTCTAGCATTGCATAAAAATCTTTACTTAACAGGTTTGGAGAGTAGTTTCATTTCAGGTTTGGAGATTGGTTTCATTTCAGGTTTTTAACTTTGAAGATGCAGAGTAATTTCAAATAATATAATCGTAAGGCCGCTAGTAGTAAGTGTTGTATGTTATTCAGTTTTAGAACACAGCCTACACAGTCATCGTCTCTACAATGAGATTTTCAGATCAATAACCAGGCCCAGCATGCCGAAGCAGTAGGAAATGTTAAAGAACAAAGACCATGAGTTAAAAAATACGCTGTATAATAAACAGCTAGCTTTATGTTCTACAATATTCAGCCCTCAAGGAGACTCAATCTGGAAGCTTTTGCAGTAGTTGCTTAACATGCTGGTGAAGTAAAAGTACGGGTTGACAGAAGAATTTGTAAATAACAAACTAACTTACCCAATTATTATATGCTAATGCTAGAATGTTATGAGCTAAAACCATTTATCATTAGTTGGTGACAACAGGCTGTCACTGCTCAGCATTCATGTTAGTATGCATTCGGAGATTAAGAAAATTACTGTGAAAGACTTCTTATGCAGTTCAGTGAAACAAGGAAAGCAAGTTTCTCCTTAGTCTGTTAGGTGTATCTGATGCAGCATATCTTAAGTGAGATTTTACAGCTGATGAATACACCCACCTGTCTTTAAAATCTGCCCCCCCATCTATCCACTTACCTTAACAGAATAAGCCAGTGATATAGTGACTGCAAGTGGAAGACCTTCTGGTACCGCCACCACCAGGACTGTAACTCCAATAATGAAGAATTTCACAAAGTACTGAATATAAATTGGTGTACATTCAGCAAGCCAAGGTCGCTTCTGAACCCAGAAGGTATCAATTACAAAATACAACACAAGGATAATGACTGTGATTGCAGACATCAACAAACCTTGTTAAAAAGAGAACAAACAGTTTTCAGAAATTATTTTAAATATTGGACAATACAAATTCTGGATAAGTGCAAATACTTCTGCCTTTGCAGAAGTTATGGTTCAGATTTTAAACAGGCAATTCGGGAAGCACAGAGGTAGTTCTCAGAGGTATACCAACTTTCAACGCAAGCATTTCCTCATGAATTTCACTTAAAAGCCTCTAATTTTTTTTCTTTTCACTTAATTGAGAAGTGTAGATCTAATTATGAACAGGAGAGACCAGTATGTAAAGTAAATTGACTAAGCGGAATAATAACTGAAAGAGTTCAACAGGCCTTCCACGACTGTATTGGTGACTTGCTCAGCAGAGAGCTGGTAACTGTTCATACCTTACTTCCCACTCAAGCTGGGATTAAATAAGGCAGGTAAGCAGTGTTCAGTGAAATAGGAATAACTGGGAAGACAAATTAGAACTACTGTTAACAAGCTGTGTGGCACATTTAAGATACCACAGCAAAATGGAGGAAAAATGGACCTGGCTGGAATAAAGCAACAGAAGTCACAAAAGTGTCAGCTCTGTATAGAAAAATACTTCAGTGTGTGCACCACCCCAAAAAAGCAGGACAGGAAAATGCATGCATGAAGTTGATGAGCGGTAAGGGTATGTGAGGAATTAGAATAGGTCAAAAGGTACAAAAAGGAAAGGAGCTGTTTCAAAAAAAAAAACAAAACAAACAAAAAAAAAAGTTAAGAAATTATTTGACAAGAACAATATATTACACTCAATATATTACACTAAACATTATGGAAGCTTTATTCAATTTTCACTGAAAAGTTATCATTGCTATACAAACTATGAAGTGGTAAAACTAAAAATTTTAATCCTTGCTCCATAGCTGTCTTATGACATAGATGCTGTAAGTTAGCCCTTTTTGAGCTGTGAGCTGGACACCAAGACTTTCAGAAGTTCCTTTTAACTTAACTCTTTCAACAATTCAACATGCACCAAAATAAATCCTGAAATAAAGGAATTAAACTTTTACGTACTAGATAATAGAGCCTGAAGCTTACATTGAGCTTCATTGTTATTTTAGTCTATCTTCTATAAGCAACAGTTTATCAAATGTTTTGACAAGACAACTGAACATTAGCTGATAAAAAACTAACAAACTAAAGGACAGCAGAAAGCCAATAAAATTTTTATTACTTAGCAGTGAGGTATGTAGTAAGCAGAAATTCCTACGCCTCTTGAAATACCAGAGATAGTCTGGTCAACTCTACCACATTTTCCACAGACTTATGTCAATTTATTGTTCTCTAGGTGCATCACTAAATGCTATGTTTATCTAAAAGCATCTTTATAACAGTTGCCCAATGTTATGAAGTTGGAATTTTCTGTCCTAGGAGCTGATACTCTAAAGCCTGAGTATTTAAATCAAGAAAAAAATAAAAATGTCACCAACATTATGCAGTCTGAGAAGCCGTCAGCACACTTAGGCATGATGGCACACTTACATGCATTGGAATTCTACACTTAACTTCAGTAGCTAGCCTTGACCAGCTTATCTCCTCATGAACTATGCATGTTCCTACTTTATTCAGAAGTGTGACATCAGCAAAAAGAGGGTACTAGTAAGGCATACCTGCTTTGCCAATCTGAACTGCTAGCTTTGTAAGTTTGCCTTGGAGAACAGATTTTTCTTTCTTTGGCAAATTTGCTCTCTTCTTGTCTTTCTCATCTCCATCTGCACCATCCTCGCTCTTCAGTGGTTGCATTTCCATGGCTGCACCATCCTGAGCTTTAGCTGGAAGTTATAAGGAAATAAAATTCAGCCATTCTGGAGTCCCTGAAATCAATAGTACTTACAAAGCTTGATTATATATCAGGCCCAGCTAAACATAAGTGTTGTGTAGTACCTTGTATCCAGAGATGCCGTACCATCCTTGAATATTTAAACAAGATAGCGAGATACTACAGAAGTAAACTTCAGCAATGTTTACTTGAGACTGCCAAGTTCATTTAAGCATTTGTTTTAGGAAGATTCACTTATACTATGTTTAGCATAATCACTTTGAATATAAGGATGCAATAAGCATTTTCATAGGAAAGTATGTATTAATTGTATACAGTCAGAAAACGAGGACTTACAAGAAAGGATCATAGAAACTGCATTTACCTTTGTTACGGTTCTCAACAGCTCCATCTTGCTTTTTACCTATCAGAGAGGGGAATAAGTTGTTTTAGATTGGCTGTGCAGAGTCCAGTTCAGTGTTAAGGTTTATTTAATAGATACATTAATACCCGCTGAGACAAGTGACTGCATTTCAAAAAGTGTAAAACAACCTGGGAGACAGAAGGCATATGACATAACTAATGCTTTAATGACATAACTAATGCTTTAAGTGTAAGTTAACTCACAGAAGTAACTGACATCAATCTTTTAGATTTTTTTTTTTTTTTTTTAGATTTTTCCCATAAAGGACTGCTGCAGTGTTGTCCTACCATAGTCAAATTTGCACAAATTACTGCTATAGACATTCATAAGCAAGTAAATGGAAATACAGCAGAAGGCCTTGCCTGGCCAGACAGCTGTTCTATGAAAGTGTATTTAATTGAAGAGGGTAGTGATTTATGTGTGAGGATAGACTAAAAGGCTTTCCTAAACTTTTTCTGGAAAATTTGTGACACTAAAGGGGTTCTGGTGGCCACAGTCTTCCTCTGTTCTTTCAGCACTGGCAACTGTACCTGACTACTGCTGTAATGAACCGAGATCCCACTTCCAGAATCAGTGCTTTTGCACAACATTACAGAAGTTACTGTAGTATAAAATATTTATAAATCCACACCAAAGCTTAATGGAGGCACAGTGCTGGATTACCGGATCTATGCTAACCCTATTTACGCAAGCATGAACATAATCCGTTGGCAGCATGCCAACATTAAAGCATGAAGAGAATATTTTAAGTTCCTGACAGAATATCACTCCTATCTCTGTTCAGAAATTAAGATCAGCAAAAGATCATGAAGAAGGACATTAGAATAATGAAATAAATTCATGAATGAAATTTATGAATGAAACATTAAATGCAACTAAAACTATGCACCACGTGTAGCTTATTAGAGGGTCACTACCTTTTTTGGTTTGGGTTTTCAGGTAAGAGGGTTTAGATATTACCTTGGCAAGAGACAATGACAGCTTTTCTCCTAACTAAAGAAAGCTAAAGTTATAGTTACTATTAGCAATAACTTGAAATAAAAGAACAAAATTGAAGAACTTAGAACAAAACCCAAAATTTTTCAGTCTCACAGCTATTTCATTTTATCTTCTGCCTTACAGTATGTAGACTGAAGTGTATGAGAGCTAGAAAAAAGAATTCAGAATAGAATTCAGCTAGAAGAAAATCAAGTTGTCAAGCAGCCTGTCTTGCATGACATTTAATACCTCCAATGCACTATTACTGTAGCCATTCAGACATACAGTCTGATTCGATACATATAAGATTTTTCCCCCAGGCATCCTCTGAACAGCTCAGGAGAAAAAAAAAAAAGTATGTTAATCTTCTCCAGAAGATGTCACTTCAGACTTCTTAAGAACTCATAATTATCTGCTAATTTAGTATTTGTTCTTTCCTAGTTCTCTTTTCTCCTACAAGAACAAAGTTCTACACTTGAGTTACTTCTAACTCCCTGCACATACATATGCTTTCACTCTTAACGAAGCCATACACAGCCAACTAAAAATAACTGCTTTAATCTCCTTAACATTCAGAGAAGCTAATTTAGTTTAACCTGAATTTTAGCAAGGAGAATCTTATCAGGCACATAACTTAAGGTAAAGAGGAAGTTACCTATCTTGGGGGACAGAGGAAAAAGAAAAACAGGTTTTCAGGCCCAAGGATACACCAAACACTACTTGTCAAAAAGACTTCTGCTTATAAAATATATATACTGGCAGAATATTAATAAAAGCTATGGTCTTCACCGTATCTCCTGTAGTAGCTAGTACTGTTGCTTGCTTCCTTCTCCTTCCTCTGTCAGGGAAGAGCAAAAGGTGGAAACTGCTCTATACCAATCCCTGTCAGTGTTGCAAGTCAGCTTCCACTCTTGGCAATCCCACTTGAGCTTGAACCTAATTCTGAACTCAAAGCAAGTTTCAAGAAGGGCTAGAATTTTGAAGTGTTTGTAGATTAGGCCAACAAGACAAAAAGCACAGTTCAATCTTAACCCCTGCACAGAGCACACATTTCAACAATTGCCATTTTAGTTTGAAGGCCACTGAGACTCCTAAGCACATTTCTGCATGGCTTCCCATTACTATTTTCCTATTCCTTTGAAGAAAGGGTATACTTTCCTGCCAGGAATCTTCACAGACTCTGTCCCATCCAGTTAATCTCACAACAGTTTCTACAGAAATTTAGTGGTAATCAAGTTCAGTCCTGAATATGCCTTGTGAGAGCTAGCATCAAAACAGCACCAGTTAACATTTCTAAGCTTTGATTCTTAAGCAGGATAAAGGTTATGGCTTAGATAAGTGACTCTGATTCTAGCTGCTGATCAAACCCTTCAAAATACAGAAGATATCCTGTTTCACACTTCACTGAAGGGCTCCAAAATGCTCTGGGTTACAATCTCCTCATCCTTCCAAAAAGAAACTTTACAGAAAAGCACCACTAGGTTTTTGTCTTTATTTCAGTTCTGGAAGAAAAGGGCTGGCAGAAGAAACTGTCTGCTCACCTTTATCAAAATAGGTCACATATGTTTAAGATATCCACAAGCTCAGAGCTTGTATGTATCATGATACATACTTTTCCCCTTCAAGTGAGACTTTTTTCCATTAAAGAATTCACCATACAAGACACTGTCAAAAGCAGAACTAGATGCTCATTAGGTTGATTTATTGTTAATAACAATTGTTTCTTTGCCATAAACAAATATTTGTTATGAGACATGAATGTACTTTGAAGTTACCATGTATAAATTGTTAAACTGGCATCTCATGTAACGCTGACTAAGAGTTATAAACTTTCCAACCTCTAATTGATTAATGAGATCTGAAGTTTAATTAAAAATCCACATGGCAAGAGTTTTTAGTAGTGGTGTACACTCTCAGGTCACTGGACCTTTCTTCTGTGAAAGGTTCTCTACTGAAGGAATGAGTTTTAAAGATTTCTGGCTCCAGATGACTGGAACATTTTTGCGTCCAGTAATATTTAGGAGTTCACCCCTCCTTTTCCAGCAAATTGAGATTATTATGCCTACTTTTCTTGTCCTTCTTCTCTTTTTCCTTCTCCTTCTCCTCTTCATCTCCTCCAGCCCCAAGTAAGGTAAAGATGATTCCAGTCTGAGAGTTCACACCTACAGCAGTAACAACCATCCTCCCAGAGCCTTCCATCACGTGTGTACCTGGAAGAGGGCATCAGGTTTTCCACAGAAACTTAAACAGTTGTACACAGAGCATGAAGGAAACCCGTTCTCAAACTTCACAATGACAGAATCATAAGATTATGAATATAGAGCTCTTAAAACACAGTAATATAAGTGCCAAAACTATCTGGAAAATAAAGCCATAAGCAACCATACAAAATGTTGGTCAGCTTTAAGAGTCTGTTCAGTTCACTTTGACAAAGTTTTGCTGAAGTTGTGCTGTTTCTGGACACTTCTAGGAATCAGCCTAGATAAGGTCCAGTTTGCTAGATTTTAGCCTCAAAATTTAAAATAATAAGACCCGAAGAAAACTAACCACTTTCAAGAATTGTCAAATGTTACATACCTGAAAGCAGCATAGGATCTCTGTCCAGAGACTTCTTAACATGATCAGATTCTCCAGTCAGTGAGCTTTCATCAATTTTGAGGTCATTTCCTTGAATGAGTATACCATCAGCTGGTAAAAGATCACCTACGAGAGATCATTAGGTGTGTTGACTTCAGAGCCTCCTTTAAAAATAAAATAAAAATTCAACTTTAAAAGCACGTTTACCATATTTCACTTGTGCAATATCTCCAACAATTATGTCAGCTACTGGTATTTGGATGACTTGGCCACCTCTGATGACTGTGAATTTCTGTTCTTGTTCAATACGGCTCTGCAATCCCCGAAATTGTTTCTCTTTACTCCAGTCATTGAAAGCTGTTACTAATACCACACAAACTACAGAAAGGAGGATTGCTGCTCCTTCAATCCAAGCTGCTTCAGATTCCTCCTCCTCTTCACCAACATTTACTGATCCACATACTGTAGAAAACAAGTTTTAAAGATTTAAGTTTACATAGATAGCTATTTCACTAAAAAAAGAAAAGGTTCCCCAAACAGAAGAAACTACTAATGGTTGCTAAACATTTTCCCTGGTAGTCTTCGTTGAAATTTTACATTGATTCTCAGTAATGGTAATACACAAAGAAGCTACAGAACCTAAAGGCTAGAGCAGCTCAATGAAGTTCAACCACTTAGAATTTACATCCCTGCTTATCTGAATACAAGAGAAGTTGATACAGAATGTTACCCGGTCCATATTATCTTGTTAAATGATAAATGATAAGATGGCCAGGTTGGACAATTAATTATCCACCTTCTGGCTTTGTCAACATTTCCTACTTTACCTTTCTCTTAACAAACCAGATACGATTGCAGAAGTTTGTTTTAATGAAGGCCAGATCCCTTCATCTTCTGTTTCAAACTATAAATATAGCTTCATTTCTTAAATTGGAAAGTTACCAGTGTCATATTGCAAATCAAGGAAAATTTAAGACATGCTGACTCCCCAGAGAAAGCACATGACAATTTATAAATTGCTTAAATATTTGAGGCAAAGCTACCAAGATACTTGCACAGAAGCTTGGCTGATCTAAAACAGGCCATAGATCCTGCAGCTTGCACTTCACCTTTGCCATTACTTTGGTTAGAATCAGCCCAGATCATGACCAGAGAAATCTTGTGGTGCCATCTTAAGTCAAGATAGAATTCTACCTTCGTTATCTTGATAAGGAACAATCAGCTGCGTTTCCACAGACTTATCATCTCCCATCAGATTTACGGTGCAAGCATGTTGGACCATGCAAGTCAGTAGTATAACACAGCTAGATAACTACTTTTTCAAATGTTTACTTACACGCTTCATTTCCTCCTGGAGGCTGGTAAAAAGAAAGGCCCAAGGATACTACGGCTGCAATTTCTAATATAATTAGTGTAACATCCTGTAGTGCTTCCCATACTAACTGAAGAAAAGTTTTTGGCTTTTTAGGAGGTATAAAGTTCTTCCCAAAAACTGCTTCTCTCCTTTCTATATCTGCTGGATTTCCACTTAAACCTATTTAATAAGAAGACAAAGTTAGTGACACTCATTTGCATTTCACCTTCATGCTAGAAGGGATTGATATTCCCCATTCACGGAGTCAAGCGCCACTCCATATTTTGGAAACAATACTGAGAAGACATCTATCAAGCGTAATTACATAAGTATCATCCTTAAACCAGACTTGCTATATTTCATAACTCACACTTTGCCAACATAAATTAAAAGGAAGGCCTACCTACTTGCACTTAACATGGCATAGCAACAGAGTAACAGACAGTAACAGACATTCGTGGACAAAGCAAACAAGTTGGCAAGACAAGATTGTTAATAGAGTTACTACTGTAGAGACTGAGCAGCGCCAGGTAGTTTTAGCAAGACTGCTGCCTGGGACGGCAGCTCTGGTTTCCACTGTGGGGATTCTGTATTCAGAGACAGCATCCTAGGATCCTACAATTCATCTAACACTTCTAATAACATATTTAATGTAATTAATAATATAAAATACTATGGGTGCTGTATTTCTGTATTATTTAATTATGATATAAAACACTATGAAAGTCTGGTGAAGCTCTCCAGGCATCATGAGGAGAGAGGCAGCCACTTCACAGTGCTGCTTCCACCCGGACAGCAGCCGTTGGCTGTTCTGAAGCTTCAGTCTCTTCGCACCCCTTCTCACATAGACAGAGTCTGTCTTTGGCGCTGCACAGGTGGTCCTTATGGTTTGTCACCTCAGCTTTATGCCTGTCTTCTTTCTTAGGTGGCATCATACTTCTTTCTGAATCCTCTTCACTGCCCCAACTCTCGCACCGTCCTTAAGGGACACCAGCAGGTTAAGAGTGAGGGGCATTCACCAGAAAGCACTGCATGCTTCAACAGTTAGCTAAGTCCTTAAAAATAAAGGAATACCAAGTATATTCAGTGCAAGGTCATGCACTCAAGGTCCTCCATAAGTACACCTCCCGTTTACTCCTCCAACAATTTCCAGCTGCCTAACCCTCCACTACAAGTTTAAGTTTACACTGCTAGCTTCTTTTTGAAGGCCATATGGCCCAACTTCCGGCTGTGTCCAGAGCAGAGCAGAGCTCTGGATACTTCAACCTTATCGTCCCAAGCGTTATTATGATCAGTACCCACTTAAAGACAACAATTTTCTGAGTGGCAGTTTTTCAGTAGTTAACCCAGCTGCTTAGGGATATCAAGGCATTACGAACATGCTAGGTAATCTGCAAGTATGCAGGTGGTTTTCATATTAAGTGGAGTATTTAACATCTCTAACAGAACCATCACATGATATTTCAAGACACTTTGCAAAGACTACTGAACTACAAAGCTCAGTTTTAAATGCAAAAAATACTATGTAATCACTTAACTGAAAAGCAAAAATATCACTTCAAAATCAAATAGAATTAAACATACCCTCGGCACATGCAGTAAGTTAGATTTATTCTAGCATTCTTACGTTCACCTTGAACTCACTGCTTTGAAGGTTTAATACAAAGGAGCAATTTTACTGGTTAGCTGTGGCACTATACTTCTTTAAGTTCAAGCTTTGAGGTGCTTACCTTCTCTCTCAAAGACCACAGCAAGACCACTTACAAAATTAAGCTGTGTAAGGGTATCTGGAGAAACTCTGGACAATTTGGCCATTCCGAAAGGCTGCACCATATTTCTATTTTACAACAGATACTATTTGTCTCTTCCTTTTAGCGTGGCAGTGTTTGGAAGATCATTTACATGATGTCAGTGATACCATTTTCCTCCTCCCTTCACAGGAGGCAGAACATCGTAAGTATATGGTAAAGGTCTTTGAAGAATGAAAAGCATTTTCTAACAAACCTAAATAAAGTTAAGCTACTATCAGCATCACCTAGCAAAGACTAGTAAATAAGCCCAGCAAAGACAAACAGCGTTTGGATTTTTAGTATTCACCAAAGGCAACTGTGCACAATTACTGAACCTGTTACATTTACCACATGGTTAGGAATTTCATAGTTCACAATCTACAGCCCCAAGGTCTGAACTACTGCACTGTATTATTCATTATGTATTTTAACTAGGGTAATTTCTGTTATTTTGGTTTAAGTTTGAAAAATATTGGGGAAGGGCCTAGCTAAAGCTTCATATAAAAATGTATTAGAAATCTGGACGTAGAAACTACTAGACAATCAAAATGATGTAGCCCTATGGAAATACTGATGGTGGTCCATCTCCCCAGAGTACAGGGGGATTTTGCTACTACAGGTATGTCAAACGTTCAGTTATTCACATTTATATAAACTTGCGCACATACAAAGGATATAAGCATTAAATACTAAGCAATAAAGTCTGCTCAAAGTGTCATTTTTAATAATACTGGCAAAGGACAGTTCCCATTTCTCGTTTTATGTCAGGTAGGTCTGATCTGCATTTTGCCTAAAGAGACATTGCCTTACATTGTCAACAACATCAAAGCAAGAAATTACACACACTGAAATAGTTCACTCTGTAATATTTCAAAACTACGTGTACTTTTGCTGTGAAGCCACTGGTAGTTATGCAAGTCAGCATTTCTTATTATACAGAGACCTTCTGAATAGGGAGAAGTGTCACAGGGCCTTGCAGTTGTATACACAAGACTTCAGAGAGCTGGAACTAGTATAATACACAGCATAGAATAAAATCAGAATATCCTGAGTTGGAAGGAACCCACAAAGATGGCCGACTCCAACTCCTAAGCAGTTTTCATAGTCCCACATAGATTTTCTCCATTAGAAATTTCTGTTTCTATATTTACAACTTGAATTTGACAACAGGAGATCTAGTTCTCCTTTTACATTAATTCTACACTAACACCTCTATATTCATAGCAACTTACCCGATAGAAAAGCTTGTTCTCTAAAAATTCATGTAGTGATTTAGAACAAAAACAGCGCCTTTGCAGAAGACACTGTTCTGTAACTCATCTTAACCTTTTCTGAGCTAATTATCAACTTTGACTATTGAAGCCTTGCTGCATTAATGAGCTGCTCTCTCACTTCAAAAAAAGGTTTTATCTTTTATCAAGCTAGTGACTGTACTGTACTATAATCAGTTAAATACATCTAAATGTCAAGATCTTAAAAAGGAAAGGCCTTGATCACACAGTCCTCAGTACAGCCAAATCAATCCACGGAAAAGGACATCTAGCTATCCTGCTTTTAGTATATTCTCACTGATGATTCCCATGCGTTAATCTGATCATTACGTTATGGGACATGAACAAAGTGAATCCTGCAGAACGCCAGGTATTTGGTGCTTAGTGCATCATGGTCGTCCACAATCACACATCCCTGTAGCTTGCAGCAATAACAGGCCTTAAACCTCACAGACTACGGCAAAACTGGATTTCACCCCCAGTTCAGTTCCTGGTCGTAGAATACTATGGATTTTTCCACTAAGAAGAGAAATTGCCTTTCAATACTATTCAACAGGTCAATGGGATGTGAGGAGACTGCTGCTCTTACCCAAGAGGCGTTACACTGCTTGCACACAGCAACGCTTCGTGCGCGTATGCTAACTTTAAAACAGTTGCTGGTGAGAAACCAAGTTTGCACTCCTCAGGTTTTACAGGTTTCTTCTTCAGACTAAAACTGGTCTACTGGCAGGTCAGGCGCATGAGCTGGCTGCTTGCTGTCTGGGAAGAGGATTTGGTCTGACCTTCTGAAATCATTTCAGGAGTCTGGATATAAGGAGCCTGGCTTCAAAAGCAGATCAAGCCAAAACATGCTACATGCAGATGTACCAAGAGGTACCTTGCAGCAGTAGCAGGCTGTGCTTGAGCCAAGGAGACAAACATTTCCATAGCATTTCTGAAGAACAGAAAGCAATGACTCTCCAGGATTCAGACAGCAGGTACTTCAGTGCCACCAACATGAAGCTGGTTAAAAACTGTGGAAGCACTTAAATGCCAAGACACCAGAATTTGCCAGTATCTTGATTTTGGTACTTTTTGGTATCAATCACTAGCAACAGCAGGACTTCACATTAACTTAAGCGAATATAACTTGAACCTATTCTTTCACAAATTAAAGCTCACAGCTTTTATTTCAATGGGAAGAGAGGGCTAGATCTTAAGGAAAACTTTTGGAAAGATCTCGGGAAGGAGACTTGTTGCATTTATAGTCACACTTCACAGAATGCCACTGAGCCCGAAATGGCAAAGACTTCTTTAAAGATGCTTATTTGTAGAGATTGTGTGATCACTTTGCATACCTTCTACCAACAGTCACAGTACCTCATAGTGCCTAAAGCTATATCAACTGTTATTTTGCATATTTCTGTAGTTTTCACTTGATCTAATGTAGACTTATACGTTAGATATGGCTATTACTGGTTCACTGTAGTACAGTAACAAAACAGATGTCACCAGTTTTAAAAACTGCTGCATTAAGGAATGCAAGAACTGGGTAGCAACACACAAGTATTACTAAGCTGCCTCCGTTAGACTATTAAAACCTTGTGTTCTACAACAGCATGACCTAAACTGTGAACTACAATACACATGAACAATTCACAAAACGTTCACAGCAAGTTAAACGTTGCTACGTTGCATTGCTATTTCATATCTGGATTCCTACAACAAAGTTTCCTCTTAAGTGCAATTTTGCCACTAATTCAAAAAGGTGCATGCAGTTGGACCAGTTGAAAACCCTTGTGTATTTATTACCATTGAAGGATCGTCCTGTCTTACAGGAGTAAGAGAAAATATTTTATTACTATAGTAACTGAAATACCTTTATAAACTACATTAAAAAAAAATATAGCTTGCTTGACTCAAGATTTTCATAAGCGGAATTTCCTCAATAATAGTGTGAAAATTGACTTACCTTCATTTGGTGAAGTTTTCAATTTTGTACAGATGCCTTGTACATCTCCGTAGCATTCCTGTATTTTATGCAGTGCATCTGTAGCTCGAAGTTCCATAAGAGAACGGAGCTCTGCAAGAGTGACTCCAAAATCTCCATGATTAGCTTCTTTGACAGCATTTTTTACACCACTATATGCAACCGAGTTGTTTGCCATATCACCCATGATGTGTGGAGTCTTTAGTGTAGACAGTTTCCAGTAAGGAACAAGATTTCAATTTAAAATATTTCCGAAAGAAAAATAAATCCTTTGGGTATGAAGACAGTCAGGACAGCAGACACATCACCCAAGTAAGAGACCCCTTCTGGAGAGATATCTTTGAGGTCGTCCCATGGCGAGCTGTGTTCCCCAAGCCAAATGACAGGTACGATCTAGGGAAAGAATAAACACACGTTCAGTTACATAGCACATCGTAAGACAATCCTATTTTTTGTATTGAGGTTACAGAACAATTTTCTGCCCAACAACAAGTTCTTCACATTTCCTACAATATTTTTAGTCAGTGTTCAGCTGGCAGAGTGACAAGTCATAAAGTGGATGTTTCCAGTCCCAAAATAACCTAGCATTATTCT
Organism: Anseranas semipalmata; assembly: GCA_013399115.1. Lineage (NCBI taxonomy): Eukaryota > Metazoa > Chordata > Aves > Anseriformes > Anseranatidae > Anseranas > Anseranas semipalmata. The sequence goes on from VXAA01006523.1 coordinate 284,319, forward strand.
ACTTTCTAACTTCTCAGAAGAGTTGTTGCCTTTAAGTCCTAAATTTTACTTGGTGCATCCCTATGGGTCGTCATCAACAGGAAGCCTTTATAAGCACCTGGAAGTAAATCAGTTACCAGGGAAATGGAGTTTGGAAAATGCACCATTGGCATCACATATGGTAAGAATATGCTCAAATTACAAATTCCAAATTATTTTCAAAGTACCAGGAAGCCTCAGAGTTCGAAATGAACAAGCTTTTGTGCATTCGCATGAACTCATTTGTGCAAACGTCAACGAAAACAGTTTCAACACTAAGCTAACCCACACAGGAGCTACTTTTGTAGTGTAACTAAGTATATCTTTAGGCAGACCTAGGTCTTAAAACATTTTCATGTCCCAACAGTTTTAGCACCCCACTCCATCCCATTTCATCACAACTCAAGCCTCCCAACAGCATCTGCATTTTATTATTTGAATAGAGCACAAAATTGCACAATACCATCCTCCTACAGAAGGGATATGGGAGACTAAGGTCAGCTCTTCCATCTGATTATGTGAGCACAATAGCTGAGAAATTAACACCAACCCACAGGATTCTCGACCTGCACCGGCACTCTATGTTTATTTCCTGCTTGGCTGACGCTTCTTGCATGTACACGTGTATCCACTTAACAGAACAGTGAACACACAAACTCTTCACGCCTACATAAAGATCTGCTGTGTGCAGAAAAGACGCGAGTCTGATCACATAGGTCAGCTTTATCAACATAACAGGGCAGGGTGAGCACAACTAACCGTATATTCCCCCGTGAAACATCAGGGCTGCTAGCCTCGGATGAAAAAATAACCTGGGCGCTTCCAGGTCAACAACACCCCAGGGTGCCATATGCCCATTTGCCGAACATGTCGCCACCTGCCACCCCTCCACGCCCCCCATATCAGGCCATGAGAAGCATTCAAGTTTAGTGGATCTCATCTAGAAACTCTGGTATTGTTGTACTGAGTACTCATCGTATCAAGTAGTCATTGCCTAGCAAAGGCAAGCAGTTGCCAGACTATATTGCTTTGCAAAGGTAGAGTCACATAGGAAAGAAAAGATTTCTGGCTATTGCTCTGCAGGGTCAGAGGACTGTTTGGCTCAACCACTGTGTCCATGTCGAGGTCTAGGTGTAAGCACCTAGTTACCAGAAATTTAAGGTCAGCGTTCCAGGAAAGTCTCAGTTCTCTGCTTTGGAAACAATCAGCTACATCCATAGCTGATATACCACTTCGAGCACCCAGCCACAGTACTGCATTTACACTGAAACAACCACTGATGCTGAAAGATGCAGGAGTGACAGTATCACTATAACTGTTCTTCTAGTTGTTTCACTAGAAAATTATGAGAAAAACATCAGCTAGGGCTGTTTTCTGGAGAGAGAGAAAAAGCATAAAGCAATCAATATTCATATGCATAAAACTTCCACATCCTATAACACCAACAGGTTAACTAATTTAAAAATTTCATTTCAAACCTTGATAGCTTTCTCCATGTTACATGCAAAAGAATAAAATAAAATAAAAACCACTAAAACAATAGTTTAAGAGTCTATGTCAATGGTGTTAACTTGCATTCTAGGATGCGCTGTTTTGATTAACATGCATTCTTCAGTTGACTGTAACAAGTTCTCCTACAGTGCCCTGTAAGTGAAGGAACTGATGCAAATCATGTATGAAAGAGTGCTCTTTAAAGCCACACCACACCTTTATTTAATGGCCAAAAGCGAGGCACTGTTGGCCAACTGGTAGCCTAGGATTTATCAACTGGCATCTGATCACAAGCTGTGACAGTGTAACAAGAAGCAGATCAGGCAAATGAGTTTGTATAGCTATGGAGAGGATGCAGCAGCTGCTAATTATGCAAGAATAGACCAAGCAGAATGCCCCACAACTAATTATAATAAAAAATAATTCAAATTTAATTAAGGTTGGCCAGCCTTAAGAAAAGCTCACTTCAAGCCTCTTGCGGTAGCTCTGCACTTTAGTCCCAAATACTCCCAAATCCAAGTACAGACTTGAGGTACAGACAAAAGCTACAGCTCTAGTCATTGCTAACTTCCTATTGAAAAGCTTTGCGATGGAGTACTAAGCCATGCCAAGACTTGTTTTCACATGTAAGTCATGTAAGAGCAATAATAGTGCTTAATCAGTAGCTCATACTGTGCTTCACACTCCAGTTCTATCTTTTTTCTGCCACCTAGATCCATTTTCACTAAGACCTAATAATCAGTCCAGTGACTACCTATTGGTAACAGTTTATACTGAAAGGTGTTCTGAAGTACCTCAGTGGTGTTCTAACATACCAACAGATCCTTAGGGTTCACAGACAGCTTCAAGAACCTTACATTAACACTAAAAAACGAGCGCAATTCTGTAGATCAGTTCTAGTAACGTTACAGACTATTCTGCATGTCCCGTTCAGAAATAGTTCTGGAAAATTCAGAGGAACAGTATGAAGGCTCTTTAATTTCCGAACACTGAGCAAGACGAATGTTGCTCCAAATCATAAAAACTTGGTTAAACATCAGCAATTGTTACACCAAACCAGATCAGAAAGAATCTGCTCCGGTAGCCCATTTGTACCACGTATTTCAACAGACAGTGTAAAAGCACATGAGTACAAAATGGATGTGTATCTTAACCTAGTTTCTTTGCTGATTTCTACTGAAAAAATCTCACTACAAATCTCTTTAAGAAATATCCTTAATGCAGTTCGATGCCAAACCTTGCAACATTCAATAGTTTCCTGTTACAGCAAGTTCCAACAGTCCACTGTAACAAGAAAGTGGCAATGCATAATGAAACTGTAAACACTGAAATTCGAGTATCAAAAAGAAAGCGTATTTCTTAAGCCACATAGGTCATCTAATAATATTTATCTCTCCCAGTATTGGATTATTTTGTTTTGATCAGTGTTCCAGTTCTAAACTCAATTCTTGCAGCAGCATTTGAGATGCATTATTTCAGCAGCATGAGCTCTGAAGCATTATAGAATTACAGCTCTGAAGCAACTCTCTCTAAACTTCCATCTGCTAATATCTCAAATTTTAAAATCAGGTAACAGTTACCATAACTACCAGTCACTTGCACACTATTACTGAAGTTGTAGCTTATTTAAAGTTTAATTCAGCTGAAGGTACCTTAGTGTCCAGCTTAAAACTGTGCACCAGATGATTAAGAGGGAGAAGTCAGTCTTCCAATTAGGCACATCAACTTGTAGATAATCCTTTGTTTACTGATCACTCAGACTAGCAGTAACTTTAAAGCTGTTGTCTGCCACACTCAGGTGACTAAAAATCCTGTACTGCAGAGGCATCTGATGGAAAGTCGATACCGTTATAGGCAGCATTTGGATACTTGTGCAAATCTCCCTGGAAAGACTCTGTGGTTCTATGACTGTAACAGCTTCACTGATATATAGTGTCACTGTGGGTGCCTACCAGGAGTTCTGTATCTTAAACTGGTTACCCAAATCAAACTGATGTGTAACAACTGAGTGTGCTTTGCTACTAGATGAAGACAACAATTCAGAATCTTTGAACCACAGGTTAGGTATTTCCCCCAGTGTTGCAAGTTGCATAATCTCATGAGCCTCTGTAGTTGGATCAGAAAAGGCCAAACTCAAAAGCCTACATGCAGAGATGTTTACCAAAGCATGATGAGACCATAGATAACAACTCTATCTAGTGCCACCAGAACACACTGTGTTGACCGAACTAGAAGAAACTGTAATGTTCCTTGCAGTGTTCTTCTAACACTGTAAATAGAAAACCTTGTTAATTTTCTTTTCCCTGAAAAAACAGCTGCTATTGAGACAGCCCTAAAAGTTAAGCAAGTTTCAAAAAGGGTCTCTAGAAGTAGTCCTTCATAGACAGAAGTAAGAAACCCTCTATTTGGAAGCAAGCTATAATCCTTGTTCTAAGTTTGTTAAAATTAGAGCTACCTTGAAGTCATAGTTCGAAGTGGCAACACACAATCAAATGTGAACAGCAGAGGTCAGAGGTAGCGTAATCACTATTGCCCACATGCACAGGATCTAATACAGCAACAAAGACCTACCCAAACCTTTCCAATTATTTAATTTGCATTTAATACTGGCTTCACCAAGGAGTCACCGATCTGCAGGAAACATTTTAATATGCATTAAGAAAATTAAATCTTAAAAACTCCATCAAACTCATATTCCTCAAGAGTCAAAGCTTGAACAATTACATATCCTGTGCTACTCAATTTATTTATTCATCTGCTTGAAAACTATGCACTGAGATTTTAAGCATTAGCTGGTACTAGCATTTGACCTTCAACAACACACTAAAGCTGGTTGCTGTAATATAGGAAAAGGCTTGCAAAGTGATTATCTCAGGAAAGCCTTTGTTTAATCTAATTAGTTCAATGAAGACCGGACAGATCTACATACCAAGAGGTTGCAGTGATAAGAACTGTCCCCATATGTTTCAGTTGTCATGCCATTTTAATCTGTTTTAAAGTTTAAAAAAACAGCTTTTAAGACACTGAAAAATATAATATGCCTTTGCGTACATTAGGCTGAAATCCACAGTACTGGGCATGTTCCACAGCCTCAAGATACCACATGACATTTTATTCGGGGGTAGGGTGTCCATAATATTATTATACTGGAAAAGTAATTGTGATAAATTGACCTGGAGAACATGCTGAAAAAGTCTGCGGTCTGCTCTGGAGGGTCAGTTTTCTTTCTTTTAAGAGACAGACCCTCCTACCAACTTGGAAGACTACAGAAATTCATCACCCACTTCACAGTAAATGCAAGCACATTAAAATAAAACAAAAAGCTCATAAAGAACAGTACGCATTTATAGGTCACGATCCCGCAGGTTAAAACATGCGTAACCAAATATGTAGAGGAGTCAAATCACTTCATGGCATGCTGCTGCTGTTTTAGCGTAGGCGTCTCAGAGCCTGGCTCGTGAGGGGGCAGTTGCAGGAAGATGGAAGAGCTAAGCGTGAGTGCACAACAGTGGAAGACGCTCAGCAACAGAAAGTTTTTAAATGCATCGCCTTTCGGCCCTACATGTGCCCAGCAGTGTTTTATTGACAAGTTTTGTTTATTACAACTCCTGTGTTCTAAGCGGTGAATTAATCAAGGCTCATGAATTTTGCTGAGTTTTCAGAGAGAAATTGTATTTTGTTCTGAAGCTTAATCTCCTGGGAGGCAGATGTACTTAGCCGAAATAAAACTGGCTGCTGTTCCAGACTCTGCAGTGGATGTAAACACTGGTATTTACCACATTTACCTAAAGGATTGCTGGTGACTACTGTGGCCATGATTTCTGTAGTAGCAATTTCATCTAATACAGTTTTCTTTTGCTTTAAGACCCCAAACTATTTCTTATTGAGATGACACCTAACAAGTTAGGACTTCAGTAGTCCGACGTTAATTCAGCAGTACAGATAAGCAATGTTCACACAAGGGACTCCCTGCATCATTCCCTCCCTATTTGAGTAGCAATAAGAGAAAGTTACAACAGTCACAAAGGTGAGTCATTAGGCAACTAATAATGGTGGATTTTGATCCATTTACATCAAGCTGCTGAGAAGTTTTGCTTTGTATTAATGGTCATGCATGGTGTAAAGAACTTGACCTTCTTTTACAAAGCATCTCACTGCAGCCTCTGCAAGAAGCCCAGCAAGCGAGCAGACATGATTTTATACCATCAGCCAAAACTTCACTGCCATGCCTCTTCTAAGCCCTGGCACTTCCACACTCACAGAGCAAGTCATCTCTGACTATAATGACAGCTGGATTAAGAAACAAGATTGGAAAGTACTGTGTAGCGTAGTCTTAGTAGAAAAGCTGTTTTATCAAAAGCCTAAACTGATCACTAGCTTTCTGAAGGTATTTTGACTTTAACAAGATAACTAAATAGATGTAAGAAGAGACCGGTCAAACAAGCAAGGCTTTAGAAAAACATACAGACATTTTCAAGGAACAGACTGAGACATACTACAAAGCCCTGGAGAATAGTCCATGCCATCATCAGCCTACAGAAAGCATCAAGTGTTCCAGGTATTTAAAATACTAAGCGTTCATATTTTCCTACTTCATGTTACAATGCTGAGTCCTCCACAAGAAGCCAAATATTTCTTTCCCCACTGGTAACACTTCATGCCCTTAACACATGCAGAAGAGAGGAGTTTGTAACTACTTAAATGCTTTTCTGGAAACAGAAGTTACTTGTTCCAAATCTCCATCAACAGAGCAATGTCAAAGGGCCTCCTGCAGTCTACCACCCTGACCAACATTTGAAGGACTTTTTCCCTTTTCCACCCACAGGCCCTGAAGCTTCCTTCTCAGTGCTGCCTTTTACTGATCTCAGCTCCTTTTTGCTCTGCCGTGACTTAATAAACTAAAACAAAAAGGCTACATTTGACAGGAGTGCTTATAATGCCATGTAATTCCAAGTTAAGACTATAATCCCCCATGAAAAAAGTTTTAACCTCTAGATATGACTCTGTCCCATTAGGCATTATTTCTAGCATGTTCACGTACCTAAGATGCATTTACTGTGTGCGTCAACTTCCTCGGATAACTTGAGATGAGCAGAGCTGCCAAAATTTGGACCAAGGCAGCTGACGGCTGAAGCCAAACCTGGGATATCACAGGATTCCCATCTACTGCAGTTTAAAAATTAATTAAAAAAAAAAAAAAAGTGTTTGCTTACCTAATGCCCGTCAATCTCTTATTTTAGTTCAGATCTATCTGAATAGATGACTGAGGATTTAAAGTCTCTTAATCCTGCACAGTCCAGGCTAAAAATGTTTATTCAGGATAATTGTGCTGTCATCTAAGTTCTATTAACAGGTCTGTCATGTTAATAACTTGATATATAGCCCTAAAAGTGTGTGTGCATGGGGGGGAGGGG
>VXAA01006523.1:291248-310380 GCA_013399115.1 Anseranas semipalmata
GCGCGGGAGGGGGGGGTGGGGGGGGGGGGGGGGGGGGGGGGGGGCAGTAAAGTCATTCACTGATGAATATACATATTCAGAGGTTCAGGAACAACTTACTACACTTTTCTGGGTTTATCAAAACAGTGTTGGCAAAAAATACAGCACAAGAAGCTGAACTTTTTGTATAAAAGAAAAAGTAACATATGACATCCTACTAATTAAAATTATGCATCATTAGATTACAACAGAGCTTGCTCGCATTCCCAAATTACCAGATGCATTCCAGTCACAAAACCTGTCAGGCATGTGTTAAATGAGGCATATCCTGAGCCCATGACACTGCTATACGCAGCCAAGTTTCAAGTAAAAGGAAAGTGAGACGGAAACTGTGCCAAACTTCATCCAACAGAGCTGGAACTGGAGTCCTGGATTTTAGTTACTTGGTGTATTTAAAGGTTAGCGCACATCTGTAAGAAATGCGCCCAGCTGGTCCATTCTGACAATAATTACGACTCAGAGCAAAACAGGCACTGAATTCCTCGTAACAGCTATTGCTGCAGGTATATTACTTTTCTTGAGCAATTTTTATTTATTTATTTTAACCCCTAGCCCTGCCTACTTCCAATACATTCTCTAAACACACAGTTCTGATGTTACCTCTATTTTTACTTCCATCTTTTAATTCCCACAATACTATACATGCATACCACTACAATTGCTTTACTCAGTTTCAGCAATGATTTTCTTCCCTTCCCATAAGACAGTAAGTAGCAGAGGTGAAAATTTCTTTGCTCTGAAGCTGAAGTCAGCCTGGAGGAGTTCCTAACGCCAGAAATGATCATTCCTCATTTCAGAGCCTGTTGTGCCCATTTAAATTAAAACATGGGCAAGTTAAATTGTATGCACCATTTCAGCCAGAACAAGACATTTCTCATTCCACCTTGATATGAACATCCTCCTTTTCCTTTTAGAAAGTACTTTTTTTTTTTTTTTCATATTAATATCCACTTAAGCAGAGCTGTATGCTTTTGATTGTAACCATGCTTCCTGGTATCGAAGAGGTGTCAAAAGCCCTGAGCTGCCCACCTGATTCTTTCTATATTTGGGAAACCTAGAGTGAAATTTTACAGTAGTCTTCAGAGTACTGGGAAATATTTATGCCTAATGAGATTAAACCTAATTACTTCCAGAAAGTCAGCCTGTGTATGACTGACTCCTTTCAATTAGGGTGGTATGATTGATTTGCAAAAGTAAGTCTAAAGGCTTTTTTGCTACCTTGGACTAGCTTACTACTGTGTAGAAACAGCACTAATAAATATTCTATACTATAATTGAACTGTAAGAACAATATAGAAACAGATTTATGTAGCAAATCATCCTCATAAATCCTCAAATAATCAATCGATCGATCCTCATAATCCTCAAAATCATCATTCCCCCCACCCCCCTCAAGAGATGGTTTGGAACTAAAAAAATAATAAAACCAAAACAAAACAAAAAGCCCACCTCTGGTGACCTATCTCAATGAGCAGACACTGATGCCAAGTGGAATATTTGTTTTGTTCTCTTGTGGCCCAAGTTTAAGAAGCTTCCCTGTTGTCCCATAACATGCCAGTTCAAGAGCTTTCATCTTGAGATTTTTCAAAAGCCTTTTGGAAATACAAGAACACAGTTCATCCTTACCCTCACTCTTAAAGCCTTACTTCTTGAAAAATGTGTAGCTTGAAAGCTATGGCAGCTTCCTCTACATGACATATTAATCCCTGCCTGCCAGAAATACACCATGCAAACTGGCTGAAGAGTTCTGAGAGAACCCCTTTCAAAAACTGCTATTATATTTGCCATCTCCTATTCTTAAGGAGCCAAAGTTTGTTAATTCAAGCGTAGGCCAGTTATAATTTTTATGTAGCTCTTTCTGAATTACTGCACAAGTCTGCTGCTCCTTATGGTGGTGGTGATTTTCCCTTTTTTTTCTTTCTATTTTTCCTCCAATATTTGAATGTGAGAATCCACTTTATGGCTTTGCAGAAGCAAAGCTGTGGAATCTTTTGCAAACTTCATTATGATTATACCTTTAGCTCTTTGGATACATTTTGAGAGCTTAGATCACTAATCCATTCTTGCAGTCTTCCTCTTTCTGGTGCAGTTTAAGAATTAGCCTCAGTAAGTTGAGCCTCACTGTATTACCTGGTATGTTTTGCCATTTAGTGACATGTAGCATACTGCTTTATCCTTAGGGCACATCCCCAGTTTCAAAACTGCTCTTTTCTCATGACTATACTTTTTGGTCTTTCTAGAGCCTGACAGCTATTTAAAGGCTAAATTCTCATGCTGCCTGCTCTTTCAGCTACTCCTTTTAAACAACTCTCTCATTTATGCAGGGTTGGCTTCCCCCTGCGGCCCCTCCATGCAATTAAGCATTACTGCAATATAGCTATTCGTATGTGTCCACAGAATAATGATGAATTAAATGCTTTGTGATCACTAAGAGTATTGTGACAATTACCGGTCCACCATTAAATATAAGGCAATAAATTCTCTTGGCAGAGTTACTTTCTTCAACATGGTCAGGGACTGTGTAAGCACTGTTGGTGAATAGGATGCACAAAGCTGCAATTCCCATCAGAGCAATGTGCGAGGTCTAACAAGCCAAGGAGCAAGCCTGTCACCATCCTCAGACAACCAAAGGTATAGCTGTGCTACAACGTTGAGGGTAAATAACCCACAGAGGCAGCTCAAATTTTCCTCTTCTGCCATTATTATTTCTGCTATCCTTATCCTTTCACACTGGGAAAAGCTACCTACATTAACTGGCAACACCGTTAATTATTGGCTATGCGAAAGCTTGTCATCATGGTCACAAAAATGATGCAGGGCTTAGCATGGAAACTTCTTGTGTGCCTTCTTCCTCCTCTTTCACAGCACCTCAGCCTTGTTCTGGGTCCTGTGCTAAGTCCATCTGCCACGGGAGGACACCCAGTGCTTCCAGCAGTTTTGGCACCTCTTCCTTTACTAATCCTTTCTCTATTACTCTTGACTTCTCTCCACACCAGTGCCACCACTTCCATGATCTTTAAGAACTTTTTTTTTTTTTNNNNCAACAACAGGATCATCTCCTCTGGATCCAAAGAGCTAAAAAGCACTGTGCGTGTTCCCAAGCCTCCACCCTCACACTGATTATAGACATACATTACAGTCCTCTACAGTCTAATTTGGGGCTATTTGCAGCCTGCAGAAAGCAGTTATCCAAAAAGCATTTTTTCCACAGCCACAAAATAAAGCCAAAAATATTTAAATATCAATGTTTCTACTACTAGCTGAACAACTTACCACAACAAATTCCCCAGAAGTTTTTCCACAAGATGATTTATTTCTAGGAGTCATAAAGGCCACATGGATACACTAACCTTAAGGGATGGATACGCATTCAGCTACTATTGGGAGCACCTTCTTCACAGAACTATTATGTTGCTGCCACCTTTAAGATAACATTTATCTCCTTTAAAGGAAAGGTCTGTTTTCCCTCTGTTATTTCAGACACAGTGACATGCCTCTAAACAAATCACACGATACATCACCTTGCTACCAAGGCCAGACACTGTTTGAAGTGAATAGCTAATTCACCAGACTGTCAAACAGCAGCTCATATAGATTTAGTAAACTAAACTCTGAAGAGCGAGCATTCAGATGAGGAAGTGAACTGGTGTCTGTTTAGCTCCAGTACAAGGCTTATTCCTTCAAGCAGGGAAAGACCTCGAAAAGCTTCTTAACAACCAGCTGGGCCTCTTCAGCGCTGAGGACTGGATATTTCCCTCACTCCCCTGCCCAACTGAAGCACGAGGCTATCAGAAATAATGCAGAGAAGCAGCACTCTCAGAGCCTACAGCACAGCTCCCATCAATGTACATACCGAAGCACCAGCCTCATGCTAAGGCAGCTCTGAAACCCCAGCAGTAACTCCTAGGTGGTAGTTCAATACGGGTGATATTGCTCTTAGGACACCTGAATCAGGAGCCTAGCATGGTTAGTTCAGCTGCAGCTTACCCTAAGGGCCAGCAGCCTACCCGCCTATAAAGGCTGCAGATCACCACTGACTCAGCTCCGTCAGACCTGTTTTGTTCCTTCTACATACAGCTACTTCCCACAGGTGTTTAGTTTACGGCGGTGCACAGTAATGCTCTGCAACTTCTGCAATCAGATTATTTCCAGCAATAGTATAAGAGCATCTGTGAAGAAAGGGAATTGGGAAGGATACTATCAGTCCCCCACTCAAGTGACCTGCTTCTGGCAACCAGCAAAAGTTGTACATGTTAGATTAACTCCAGCTGGCCATTGCTGAAGGCACAAATGCTTCCAAGAATCAACATTTGTATGTCCAGCTCCTGGATTCCAATGCACTTCCTCAGAGAGCCACCACAATTCCAAGCCCGACTGCAGCACACCTCAGCTCAGCATGAGTTTCTTTCCCCGCACAACCAGCTGGGGCTCACAGACCAGCTCTGAAAAGCCAGAAGCCAAATTACATTTTTATCTAACCCCCGCCGCTCCTAAGCTTCCCCTGCTGCCACAAACAGGTGTGGAGAAGCCGAGCCCTTCCTCCAGTGCACAGCGAGACCCGGGGCAATGGCTGCCTCCCCACTGCAGAAAGTGGCTGAGAAGAGCACCAAAGTATCACAACACAAGAATGACACAGCACCACAAATCAAGAGTTGTAACATGAGTTGCCAGGAGCTCCTACAGTGAAGGACTTGGTCCTTCTAGAGGTAATTTTGGAAGATGTATGTAAGTCTCCCCAGTGCCACCTGGTCCTCCACTAAGTTTCCTAAGCAGCCCCCTGAACCCCTGCCTTCCTCCCAGGACACCACTGCTTTCTCAGCACCTTCACAAGACTTCAGCTTGAAGGACAGAGGGCAGTGTCTCCATTTCTAATGGAAAAGAGAAAATAGGTTGCTAGGAAGCAGTCGTGCTAAGACTGTTCTCTAAAAAACTAATTAATTACTTTAGTCCCGTTAAAAGTGACTTTTTTTTTTTTTAATGGAGTCAGTCAAAGAAAGCACAAGAAGCAGCCATGTCTGAAAACCTTTCTAATTAAGAATCATTCTAGTAGTGTTTCCAAAACAACCTACCTGAGGTGGACAAGATTTTGAAAAAGAATTGTGCAAGTATGAAGTCTGCTAGCCTTCACAGTGTGTTTCAAACTTAAGTTAACTCTAGACAGGCTAGCAACACTGCTTAGAAAGAAATGAAACTTCTTACTGAGGAGTCCCACATATTGACAAGCATGTGCCTCACTTTAAAATAACGTCATGATTTAGCTCATTTAAGTTATGTGCATATTCAGGTCTGTATGCTGTGTCAAGCAAGTCTGAAAGCTAAGTTTTACCGTGGTATCTATGTTTAGTCTAATTCCTAGTTTCACTCTACTTCCAATATTTTAAAATACTGCTTTTTGTTTCCTCCTTTTCTGAAGCAAAGGGATACTTCAAAGCAGACATCAGTTTATACCAACAGGATCGTGAATATCCTTCATGTTTAACATTCACAGCTTTAGCAGCACAACTTACACACAATGCTTCCAGCTCACCTTCAGAACAGAACTGCTTACACTGAACGCTTAAGTACAGTTTTGTATGTTGCACCTGTAGACTCAATACCAGGAGCTAGCATGCAAGTCTCTCTCTAGCCTATTTAATAGCAAGTCGATTCTCAGTGTGCTACGGAACAACTCCTTCTACAGGTGGCAAGTTTTTGTGCATGTATCCATTCCTACTGGAATCTTCCCCTCTAAGCAAAACAGCATGAATTTGTTGTTGTTGTTGTTTTGGGAGAGGGTAGCGGGAATATCTTATTTTACTGGTATTTGAACACAGTTCGGAGCAGTTATCCAAGTAAAGGAACTGGGCAATGTTCTCAAACAGTTACACAGCTGTCTGTCAAAACTGGAACCTAGCTTGAGGCATAGTGCCTCATACATGTAATTAACACAGCCCAGCTTTTTTCCTTAAGCTTTCTTCCTTAAAACTCAAAAAGCAGGTGCTTACTAAAACGCTACCTTTTTGTTGAGCAACTATAATTAAAATAAGACATTAGCTGTCAAAAACCATTTTTCACTGAGCAACTATTTTCAAGTATTTAATTGCCTCACAGTAAAATTGCTCAAAGAAAGCCTAAACCAAGCTATTTTAAGGTATTTTTATTATTTTAAGCCCATTTGAGAAGTCTTAGATTCCTCCAAGTTAAGGAGTCAAAACTATGCTAGGCTTTCGTAGAAAATGAATCATTTCCCTGTGCACTGAGAATTCTCAGCTGCTCTTGCTTGACAAGACTTGGGTCCAAGGCAAGCATTATTCAGTTAAATTTTATGCAGGTCAGCAAGTTGTGGTTTACATGTTAACATGAACATTATTAAAATACATCTTTGTATAATAAAGCAAAGATGATTCAGCATGACCATGAAACTCTACATTCTGATCATAAGTGGAGGATATCCAAGTCACAGGGCTAAACTCTAGGACCTAAACCCACAACAGCACGTGCAAAGGGAAAAACTGGAAGAGCAGGATATATGGTAGGGTGAACAGTCACTAACAGAAGATGACTTGTTCTAACTTCTGCATGAAAGCCTAAGCAATTGCCTGCTGTCACAGAGCCAAGCAGTCACTTTTAGGTATAACAGTGCCTCAAGGTACCTGCAGACAGCCCCAGGTATACCAAAAGAGATGTCTAACAGGAAGTGCCGGAGTGTTTGACTGCAATGAATTCTTAAATCGGGTTTGCACAGTAGTCTCACAGCTCTGAAATACTTGACAATCATGAATTATACTACCAAACGTCTGGACAGAAGACTCCGTGCTTTCTAGGAAATGTACCTTGCAGGCATGAAAAGCCAGAATACATCCTCAGACTTAGCAACAAGAAACCAGACTCTCCACGTTGTAAGGCTCAGGGGTTCTTGTTCAGACATATCGTGAACTAACAAATACTAAAAGGCAATCTTGCTTGTTGTTCCGTTTGTCCAGCTTCAGACCAGTTACCAGTATAGCCGGGAAGGTTTATTCCCTCAGTCCTACAAAACTGTTACACCATCCCCCAATTCCAGAAAGCAAAAACAATCGTAATGGCAGCATGATGCAGCAGTAGTATCAGAAAGACAAGAAAGCAGAATGGACTGTACTGCATGTGAAGATATCTGCTGCCTTTCAAGAGCAATTGCTTTGACTGTGGACGTAATACATATACCAAGACCTTGTTCAAGGCCCAAACTTCTTTCTTCCACCCTAGCTGAGTATTTATTTATTTTTAAATGTCTGATATTTCATAGGAACAAATAAGTAGTCTGAGAATAAGCAAAANGAGCACTGTACTTCATGGAAGGATGTAAATTGCTCCCCCATGAGAGGCTTCCAGATATTATTTATGTACATACAGCATACAATAACTGTGAAAAATAACTACAAAAATAGGGTTCAGATGTATGCCAAGATGTACAAGTATTTAGTATCTTGCTTGGATAGCCCCATCCAATCAATGACACACAAAAACAGACCATACTACAATTACAAAGGTATATACAACACCAGTGTTTACCATTATAGCAGAAGATAACATCTGAGACACCTGATTAGCTTTCAGTAACTATTTGTTGACCCATTTTTCAGGAAAACCCCTCTTCCATTCAGCAAGCTGTTCTTAAGTCAGCATTTCGCACACGGTTATTTGAGAGGTACTACTCAGCTATTTAGTCTCAGTAAAGTTATTTTTGCAGAGCCAGCAGAGGGAGTACAGACATCGTTTTACTAATCAGCTGTGGAAGAGATATTCACCTTGTGCAAAAGCACTAAAAGAACTGTGCCTGCAAACATAATGCAGTTAGATTAAAGCAAGACAAGAACTTCCTCTGGCTTTCACAGACACATATGTCAATGGCCAGCAGAGCTGGTGGTTTGTTTTCAATCCCCAACTAACAGTCACATCTCACAGACTTGTAGCTGACAATAATGTTGCAAGCAACTCTAACAGTAATAACAAGTACCATAAGCCTGATAGCTTAACATGTCAAAAAGATACCTATCTACAGTTCAAGCTGGTCAACAGTATAGATTTTGCTGTTTCTCATTTATAGAAAGGCTAAACCCTGCTGGTGGTTCATATCTTAAAAAGCAGCTCACTTGGATTGCAGAGAGCTGAGAAACTCGAGTTGAAGAAGACTCACCAGCAGAGAAGCCAGGAAGGCAGGGCACCACACAGGGCCGGAACGCCACACGAGGCTCAGCCTTCCTGCTGGAGTTCCCAAAGGCACGCATCTAGCCTCAAATCTGGTTTTCCACATCCTCTGAAGCAAGAGTTCTGCTGCTCTATTTAGCATTTCCATTGATCAGCCTGCCGTGGAGTTGGCAATTACAACTGAATGGTGTTGACACAGCAGCTGCTGTGGAAATGGCTTGAAAGTGGAACAGGCTTTAAGACAGATTGATAGCTTTTTGCCATCTCATGAGCTCAGGGCCAATCTTAAGCATTCATCAAATTTTATTGGGTGGCTATTTCTAACCTTTGCTATTTAGAAGTTAGTATATGAAAAGCTCACATAAATGTGATGAATTGCTTAGTCTCAAAAGTTCCTCAAAAAAAAAAAAAAAAAAAAAAAAAAAAAAAAGCAGCAAAACACTCTCCACCCTTGCAAAGAAAAGGTAAATTTTAGTCTTTTTAAACTTCACATCAAGTTTAAGAACCTTTGACAGCTTCAATCATTAGACTTTAATCACTACGTATCCAAGAAGTATGCCTCTAGAGCAATGCAATTTAGCTTAGAACTTGTTTCATGTTTTAAAAACAGAAGAACCATCCTTTGGTAAGTTAGATGGCTGCTTCTGCGCCCCACTTCCTACAGGAAAGTGCTGCTCACCTCTCGGCTTCATTTTTCTATTACAGATTTGTTAAATGAGCAAGTCAGAGTGGGCCAAATGGGTTCCTCTCTTACAGATCTTATGGCTAGATGTCGTACAGCTGACTTCAGTTCCGCCCCAGTATGGGTGAAGACCACCTTGTAGTTTTGCTTTGAAATTCAGGGCTCACACGCCACTTCCTTTTTGCTCTCTCTGTCCTGTTCCCAGGACTGTGGTCAGGATGCACAGCACACTTTATATAGGGCAACGACAGCACAAAAATCCCTTCCTCTTCCATCACAGGCAAGGTGATGCCCAAGGATCAAGACGTGTCCCAACCACCCTCATTGTCCTCTCATTCCCCAAATTACTGTTGTGTCTTGTGACAGCAGTGACGTTTCGGCAGACGCAGAAGTTTGATGAGGAAGCTGATCTATACAGGAAAAACGTAGGTTTCAGGCAGACTGGTTATCTAAGCAGGCTCACCACCCTGATAAGCCAACACCAGTGCCAGCTCAAAACAGGAGACAGCTATGCAGAACCTGTTTAAGGCAAGCAAATGTGAAACCATACTCTCAGGAAAGATGTGCTTTTCAAAAGACGTTACTGAATTTATATGACTATGAGGTCAGACAAGTGGTATAAGCAAGGTTAGTGCCACAAATTCACATTCACATAGCAATTTATTGGTATAGTATAATACCATAACTGTAGTTCATCCTGCAACTGGTGTCTCATTAAGCTCCTAATAGTGTCTTCAATAATATTTAGGATCTTAAACATATATATATATATATATAAAAGGGAGGACTTGAAGGAACCAAAAGCTATCTCACTGACAGCTGAATGTACTTCACCTCAAGCTTCTGTATTAGTCCTCAACAAACTGCTAGTATCACGTCTTTGTGTTTATAATACCCTTTACATTTGAGTGACTGAGACTGGCCTTCTAATCAGTAACTTACAGTGTGATCCATCTATGAAATAGATGGGGTGGGGAAAAAACAAGCACTGAAAAGCCCCTTAAAACATTGGTATGTGTGGAGTACTTTTCTTCTTGGATAAGTTTCTACGGCAAATTCCACAGAGTTGTACCTTTTAAAATTACAACAGCTGTATTTAAGTATCTATGGAGGTTTGCTGTTACCTCAGTTTTTAACCCGAAAAGCTTAACACCCCACATTTAGTATGCTGCTGAACAATTACTGATTCCAGTATTAATCACCCCCTGAAATTTAGTAGTTAAATAATTAGCAACAGACAGCACGTAGCAGATGAAAGAACTTTATTTTTTAGAAAACAATTCTTAAGTTTTGCTCTTCTCCATCCCATTTTCCTTTTACCAAACCGAGAGCTACACTGAAGCCTGTTATTTGAATTACACAGGTTAAAAGCTTACATTCTTACCACCCCGTGCGAGATCCACCTGACCACTTCTATCTAAGGTAGGCACCCTAGGCTTTTTTTTCTTTTTCTTTCCCCCACGTTTAAATAGGAAATGGATAAATTAGAGCTGAATTTGATCTTTCAGCAGAAGCTATCTGGGACACAATCTAAAATAGTCGCACGAATCTCATCTTGGAAGTGCTCACGTCTGCTCGGTGGCAGGAGAGGCCTGGAGTGACGAGTTTCAGTTTTTGACGCGGTTATGTAAGGGGCAAGGATTGCACTACCCGAGCTAACGGCAGCGGCTCGGCTGCATTAGCATATCGAGCGGATACATTACCATGTCAAAGCAGGCACATGTGAGAGTAAGGATGTGGTTTCACAGTTAGTTTAGGAATATCTGAACCCAGGCTGCTGCCAGGAGGTATAGCCCTGTGCCCCGGCTTGTGCCGGCACTAACGCTCACCTGACCACAAGGTCAGGGAACAGATCTAGATGAGAATTAGTGACAAGAAGACAGAAGCAATGCATGCGGTTCCTTCTGAAGGTCAGCAGGCTGGTGGGGGCTGCCCCCTCCCAGTGCAGCACAAGCCTCAACAGCAGCAGACAACCATGGGAGCTCTTCTCACACCCATGCTCATCCCTGGAGGGAAAAAAAAAAAAAAAAAGCTGACTGCACCTTCTCTATAACACCCCACTGAAGGCCATTACCAGGGTCCCCCCTCATCCTTCTCCCTTCCAGAAGGAGCACAGCCAGCTTTCTCAACCTCTCCTCTCATACCACAACACAGGCCCCTAACCAGCTTAGTGACCCTCTGCTGGCCTCTCTCCCGTTTATCAGAGACATGTAAAACAGGACATCATTCCGCATGCTGCCCTGTGAGCACACTGAAGGCAGTCACCTCTTCTCTTGACCCACAGACCATGCTCCGGCTAAGGCAGCCCAGGGCAGGTTAGTCCTCACCAGCCATGGACAGGGATGCCACCCACTAGATCAGGTTGCCCAGGGCCCCATCCAACCTGGCCTTGAACACCTCCAGGGATGGGACATCCACAGCTTCTCTGGGCAACCTGTTCCAGTGCCTCACCACCCTCATAATAAAGAATTGCTTCCAAATATCTAATCTAAATCTACCCTCTTTAAGTTTGAAGCCATTACCCTTGTCCTATCACTGCACTCGCTGTAAACAGTCTGTTCCCAGCTTTCTTGTAGGCCCCCTTTAGGTACTGGAGAGATTCATGCCCAAGATGCCTGAGACCTTTCCCACAGACCTTCTCCCTGCCAGAGGGCCCCCGACCAGAACTGCCACACAGAACAGTTACACCCAAGGTGTGGGACAGTGTGTGCTTCCCAAGGCAGAGGCGTCACACCACCAGGACACGGTCTGCTCCTTCGGAGCTGCACTGCTCCGCTGTGGCAAGGCAGGCACTTGACATGGGTAAGTCCCAGAGAGCCCCAGCTTTCTTGTCTGCCTTCACCCACAGGGACCTGGATGATTCCCTAGCAGCCCTGCTACCGCAGCCCGGTACTGGACACACGTCACCATTTCCAGCTACTCTGAACCACTGCAGCTAAAATAAAGGCTTTCAGCAGTGTTTTTATTTTGTCAGCTCAATCATGTTCAGAAGGCGCCTTTGGCAACACCTATCGGGAAGCTTGCAACAGGCCTATTTAATGACCAAAGTACACTGTATTTGCTTTGAGCAGTTCAAAGCATTTTGTCCAGGATTAATAATATAGCTTTATTCTCCATATTCATTTGTTTAGCTTTAAATTTGGCAATAGAATGAGAATGTAAAACTTCAGGTCTATGCACATTCAGTGTTTCAGTTTTTGGATTGACAAGTCCACCAATTAAAATGCTACTACACCATCTTTCCAGAAAAACATAAAGTAATACCCTCAAGCACCCACCTATTGTATTCTTCCATCTGGTAAACTGATTTCCTGAGCTTTGAAGTAGACAAGTTCACACTGTAGCTTTAGGATGTCAAACTTCACATAATCAAGACTACCTAGACAACCTTTTCCGAGGGATTTTTGGAAGGTGGTTCTAGAAGCTGCTGTCCAGTGCTGGTATGGGCATTACTGGACAACGAAGAGAAAGCCACACAAATTGCTCACTCACGAGCAGATGATATCCACACCACTGCTTTATACACTGTTATTTCATTTTCAGATAATGCGTGGTTGTGCTAAAGCTATTTCAAAAGGCTCCTGTACGCTGGTGTGTGCTTTGAGCAGCCGTCTCCATTTTATGGGTACCTCCACTACAAATGCTTCCACGAACAGAAACCAAAATAAAAAAGAATTAAAAAAAAAAGGCAAGAGACCATGCTTCTCTCAAATTCTAGATAATTGAGTGCTTTACTCTGAAATTCATTTTAGAAGTATAGATTCAGTTCAGAAGCAAGTCCCTAGATCTGCAGTCACCACAGCCAGATCCACCTGCTATCAAAACATGTTGCTGAAATAGGACTTTGAGGATGTTGAGGCATTTCACTATGCAAAGCAAGCTTACTGCAGAATGTGAAGATAGCTGTCACTTAACTACATGGATTTCAAAGTTGAAGTAGGTGAACTCAAGCTGAAGTGATCCAAGATATTAATAAAGCAGAAGTAAGACAGCTGGAATTGGTGTGTTACCAGTGGTGGAACACCTTCCCTACCCTCTCCAGCTGTCAGTCTCCAGCTTCTCAAATATATATATATATTTGAAAGCTGTCTGGCACTGACACTGCTAGCCAGCTTAAATCATTTCATGTTTCACACAAACTCACCAGGGTGAGGTTGCTAGACACTGCTCTAATTTAAGTATTGATTTGCATTATATTCCATAGGCTTCAAAGTTTTGCACCAGCTTCATTCCCAAGTGAGGAACAAAATTAGCAGACCCAAGCGATGTGAAACAATTTAAGCACAAAGTGACTCAACAGTAATAGCAACAGCACCTATAGGGAAGTGAAAAAACTCCCAATAAATGCGCATATTAAGCTATCCCCTGTCTTACCTAAGCAAAGCTTCAGAAAGCAAGTCTGGATGCACAGTATGACAAGCAGTACTTCATTTCCTCCTCTACAGCATAAGAAACCACCAAGGCATATAGCAAATGGGTTGCAATATTCTTTAATATTTTACTCAGTGCAACAATATTTATGGATAGATCCAAACAATCTTTTCTGGAAAGCCATTAGTTCACAGATGGCACTCCAACTACTTTCCAATCTACTATCAGAACAGTAACTTCAGGTTCACTTATGTGAAAAGGCTACTACTTTCTAGTGAGCAGTTTCACCTGACAGCCACACAAGGAAGCATGTTCCCACATCAGCTATCCGAATACTGACGCTGCTTCCCTCTTGTGAGCCATGCCTCTCGCCTCATGCCATGGGGAAACTATTTCGTGCGCTAGGATCGTCCAGCACAAGAACTGCTGGTGCAGTGACCGAAGAGTCAAAGAAGCATAAATGGCACAGGAGAGGAAAGGCATAGAGCAGCTCAGAACGGGGCAGAAATGGAAGCAGCCATCCAGCCACCCCAACAAACTTTCTACTTATGGTGACGAGCCAAAGATGGGAGTATGGAAGAGGCTGTCTCACTGTCCTTGCAGTCTCTTTGATTATGATGATCAACACAGCAGCTGGAGAAGGCCACGATACAAGCATGCTATAGCTCCAGAATAATAAAAGAAAAAAATTAATAATAATCAAACAGCTTAACAGAAGTGATTAGGAAGTATTTTGCGTAGGACTTGAAAGACTCAATTTTTGGAACACCTACAAGAGTTCTCCAAACTTTTGAAGTGTCATAGTGGCCATCCTCCTAACATTTTATTATATTCTACAGCTTTTCCTAAAAAAGTTTGCAGTAGACACTAGACTTCTTAACTGCTAGTCGCTAAGCTCCTTACATCAACTATGAGCAGAGCACTCTGGCTATTCCTTTCTACGGTAGAAAAATTCCATCATGCACAGCTGATGTCTCTTCTTCCACCTTTCCCCAGAAGGAGGTATCAGCTGTTTCCAATTTGTTTGAAAGCCAGATAGATATTTTGACTGGACTTACAGATGAAGTTTATTTCATCAGGCACAGCTGTTTTTCTTTTTGTTGTTGGTAGGTTTTGGTTGTGTTTTTTTTGTTTGTTTGTTTGAGAAATCTTATCATGTAAGACCAAGAAGTCTTGATTTCATTAGAAATGCAGTTGCTCAGGAAGCCATAGCAGACACCACAAGCAACACATCCTCATATTTGCATACACACAGAAGCAATCTCGAAAGAGCCATGCAGACAAGACAGTCCCTTGTCAAACAGTAAATGTTAAAAAGGCTGTGTGACCTCTATGTAAGGGCACATCTGTAACTCCAGGGTAAAGAGCTTTCAATCTTTTTTCACTGGTGCACATGCTTTAAAGATGACCAAGATCACCTCAGATTCAGAACCTTAAAATGAATACCAAAATTTCAGTTTAAATGAAGACATAAGATGGCCAGAGAAAGAGCACACCACTGTGAATCCTAGGTTAAGTCCCAGGAAGTTGGATGGCTGCTTAAAGTAATTATATTTTGTGTGTGTGCACTTGTGTGTAAATATATATATATTTATTTATTTTTATGTAAAGCGCCTATCGCCATATTGATAAACATTCTTTGTAACCACTCTGATGGCAGGGGTAAGAACAGGAGCTGGCACACTAATACCTCAGCACCTCTGTTACAACCACTTAAAAAAAGAGTGGCTGAATCATCCTGTCTGCCATGAGATGGGGCTTGCCACTACAACTATACAGAGTATGGTGCATCTCAGGCCTCTTCTTCATAGACCAGACACTGTACACCAAGTGGTCAGAACCTAATAGTGTTGTATTCCCTACTGCCACCTTATCTTTCTGTGAATATAAGGGCACAAGTAAGGGTAGCAGATTACAAGTGATAGGCTCTGCAGAAGTGCGTTTTAAGAACATGATGTTTCCTGTGCTCATTGCGAGTGAAGGCAGCATCCAGCTCATAAGCAATATTGAAAGACTGGGACATGTAGACCACTGAAGTTAACCCTAAGTGGAAGGTCATGCAAGAACTTACTTAGGTTTCTCCTTTTCCAAAGCAGTACCAAAGAAAAAAAAAAAGCTAGCAATAAACCAACATTACCCCGTGTGCTGAGAGACACCAATCATGTTTTTAATGGCAAAACCACCCAGACTTTGTGACCAGCAGCAAAGCTAATCAACCCTGTCATCCTCAAAATTTATTTACACACTTCTTAACTGCACGCTACAGTTGGCAACAGTGCTAACAGAAGAGTACATCTTCTTCCTCAATCCATTTCCCCCCCAGAGATAGGGCAGAAGTTATTTGTCTTGTAACATGCGTTTGTATCTTATCTATTATCGGAGAAAAAGAATTTGGATTTATTTTTAGAGCTATTTCTGGCTTTAAAAAAAAAAAAAAAACCACCTCCTACATTTTCTTTACATTTCTTCTCCCACCAGACCTTCGAAATACCAACCGAGAAAGCCTCATGCCTACTTTGCAATTCACCAAAATTAAACTAATAACACCTCCTGCTGTCATCTGTCATTTAGAATAAGATTTATAAGTGGCAGCAGAAATCACTTTCATAATGTTTACTGGAATATGAATAGCTTGAACAGGCAGATCCCTCAAATTTACTGTTCATATCAAATGAAACCTGTCATGAAAACTAGAAACTCATTTTTATAAACTGTATTTGAAAGCTTGATAGTTGAGAAATAAAATAGGAACTGGACGATACCATGTAGTTGTGTTGAAACTACATTTAGTGTGAAGAGATGCAACTGTTCCACAATGGGTCCTTCTAATTTTCTGCCCGTTGATTTCATTGTACATGGTAGCTCCCAGAAATTCCTATCTAGCCTCCTTCTATACTAATTATAGTTATTGCTTCCATCTTCTGTATGCACCTGCCCTGTTTCAGAGATGCTAAGCACATTTCTCATCTTTACAAGTGGATACAAACATTTGGTGGGGGTTGCACAAACTCAGATCCTTATTATTTATCACTTTGACATGCTATCAATGAATGTTATCTTATGCACTATTTGTAGCCAATGTTAGGGGGGAAAAAAAATTAGTAACAAAGTTAGTTATTTAGAAGTGAAGAAATCCAAACCTGAAGACCAGCCATTTTCAGTTACATTACTAACTAACTATTAGCGCATGTGAGAAATACTCTTCCTCTACAAAAATCACCATAGGTTCGCTTTTCTTTCTTTAAACAGGCAACAGTATTACTTTTGTCTGTTGCCCTCCTTGTTCTTCAATCAGTTAACTTCATAAGGAGAAACAAAAATGGCACCTTCAAGAAAAATTTCAACAGGTTGAGTACAAAAAATAAACCTACTTGAGACTGTTGCATGCACTATAGCAAGCTAGTAAGAAGAGCTAATCTTAGCTTTTTAGACAATACTGCAGTCCCTAGATTTTATCTAATTTTTAATTAAATTACTCCACAAAAAGAGTTTATTGTTCATTTTAGGGAAAGTTAGGAATACTTAGGAGTATAAATTTAAGAATATGATTACAATTTTACTGATCCCTTTGGAGGAAAGTAAGCACGTGTTTCTGTACCAAAATAATCTGCTATAGATTCAAGTAGTCTTATTTCTCAAAAATAAAATTTACATTGACGTGCCCTGGGCTAATCACGGCTGTTCATTAATCTGCATTAGATAAAATTTTGCTAACTGAAAGCTTACTTTGAGCAAAATACACATCCTTGCTGCACTGGCATTATTTTCCCTTAAAAAATGGAAGAGAATATATATTGAAATAAACAGTTCAAACACTGAAAGACATCACTGAGGTCACATTTCAGTGTTAAAGAATGCTTGGTGCCATTAATATTTAGTCTACCTTAATGGAAGAAATTTGAGTTAGAAGATACTTTAGGTTATCTTGTCCACCCTTATGTCAAGGGAGACTTGCTTGCTACAGCATGTTATTGATTGCTCTGCCAAGTCCATTTTGAACTTGTCAGTTAATATTGAGTTCCCAGCTCTAAAATCTTAAACGCTGGCGAAGTCAAGTCTTCCAAAAGCACCAGTTTTTGATATCACTTCAGCGGATACATTTCTTCCTCCTTACTATCTTCTTCTTATGACTGTTTCTAGTTCATATCATATTCTTCTCTGAACAATCTCAAACAGTTAAAGTAATTACTAGACCTTTATGACTGTGAGCTGAAAGATATTTACAAGCCTCTCAGCTTCCTGTTAAGCTTC
This sequence comes from Anseranas semipalmata, assembly GCA_013399115.1. Taxonomy (NCBI): domain Eukaryota; kingdom Metazoa; phylum Chordata; class Aves; order Anseriformes; family Anseranatidae; genus Anseranas; species Anseranas semipalmata. Next base: position 308,758 of record VXAA01006523.1, read on the forward strand.
CACAACATGGTTTAGAGGGTCACAACTTTAACAGCTGACAGAAGTTCTGTATTGCGGTCCATGAAAGAGTCACTTTCTAAATGAGATTCTAGCATTAGGCAGCGGAGCATTTTAATTGGTAGAATCAGTCACAGATTATTAGTCCATCGTATACAGTGCAAATGGGGATCCTTTGCTTATGCCATTATCTGTGTGTAATACAACTTTGTAAGAAACCAAGACCTGTAGTTGAACCCATGCTAAAGTGACACTCGTCTGGTTTGTGCTTGAAATTCCCAAACACAACGTCTGCTTAATATGCAGTCCTGAGTCACTGTATGTATGCAGAGTGCAGCCACATTGCCACTGAAATTACTTTCGACTTGTATCGTTTAATTTCCCACATCATAAGCAGCATTCTCTTCCGAATGAATTGAAGTAGTAATGTTGCAATTCAGCACCAAGATAGCAATATTGATTGAGAAAACCTGCAAGTGCCTGTATGTGACACAGGATCCTTGTTCTCTCCAAATAACCCAACCTGGGTGGGTTACCATAATGAACAGAAAGAACTGCAATGCACTGAACAACCCAACACCGCTCTTCCAGACCAGAAATTTTACGTTTAAGTGCATGAGTTTTTTTTCCTGACTGAATTCAGTGACCACTTTTTCCACTGACACTAAGAGAGTTTCCATTCATTATGCCATAAGTATTAAAGCTCTAGTACATTGGAAGCTATTCCTGCCAACAGAGTCAATACTTTAAAGATACACAAGTTTAATTCTGTTGGAATTCACTACTTGTGGTGTTTGGAACAAATCCTTGAAGAGCTCCAACAAACAGGAAAAAAAAAAAATCACACTGGCTATAGCTAGAGTTGCCACCTTCTAATACACTATACCAAGGGGTTGGCAAGTCACCTAGTCAAGATCTTTTAAACCATCTAAAAATGCTATTTCAACCCAAATTCATTATGATCCGCAAGCATTTTAAGGATGCAGCAGCTTTTGGACATGCTGGGGTTTTCTAGAGATACGCTATACTCCTCCCCCAACAGGTAAGTCAAGATTGTGGATCGCTAATGATGCAAGACATGTTTCCCAGGTCCATCTGGCTCGGGACCTCGCTTGCAAGAAGGGACGCGACTTGAATATTCACCTGGCCCGTCACCCCTCAGCCGGTGTCACACCGCTGCTGCAAATGCATTCTCAGAACGACGTCTAAACCAAGGCACAAGGTATCGCCATCAGCTACTCTGAGTCAGACCTTGGGAGGAAAAGCCCACCGCATCAATTTACAGATTTAGAAATGCTGTACGTAACTGACAACTCAGGCTTGCATTTCTATGACGGGGATTTTAAAATGACAACAAAAAGCCCCCGAAATTTTAGTACTGTGCATCCTTCTTCCCCCCCTCTCTCCCCATAACATTTTAGAAAGCGAAACGCAGAACGGGCGTTTAAATGCCGGTAGCGCCGAGCCGGCACGGTACCGCGCGGACTCCCATTACAGCCGGCACCCCGGCTGCCCCGCAGCTCAGCACCCCGGCCCGGACTCCCCCTTCGCTGCCGACTCCCCAGCGTCCCAGCGCGCCCGGGCGCGCATCCCCGGCGGCTCCGCCAGCCCCCGCGGATCCCGCCA
>VXAA01006524.1:4193-37122 GCA_013399115.1 Anseranas semipalmata
TTAAAAAAAAAAAAAAAAAGAAAAGAAAAGAAAAAAGAAAGAAAAAAGAAATCTCAGGTAAACTGTTGTTTGTACAGAAGACTGATACTCTAAAATCCTCATAATGCAAACTTTTAGCCAGTTCCTTAATTTCTTCCTTCAAACGCTTCACTCTTTGCCTCCCTACAAACGATCCTACTTACATTATAGCCTTCATGAAAAGCGTGGTCTTAGGCTCATGAACTGCAGCTGGCACATGAATAGGACCCCAATACCAGGGAGACTGAAATAAGGCAGGAGATGGGAGAGGAAACCAACCTTGGCACCAGGGCTTCAGACTAGCCAGTCATTGCCTGCAGTAAAGGAAATACCTCTGAGAAAGCTCTGTCAGGCAATTTGCATCTTCTTTCCTGCTTGCTGGGGCATCTGACAACAGTATAAGCAAACAGCTTGTATGATGCTACTGACAGCATTATGAGTGGGGAATGTGAGTGATCTCATGATCCTTCTGTATTACACGGAGAAAGTACCACTGACAAGTTTCTGCAGTTCCTCTTCAAATCTAAATATGTACTTCATGTAACATTAAAACAGGTAAAGGAATGATTTTATCACACTTTTAAGGTTAAATTGATGTGCCACAATAAAAATAAAGACTGTCTTGAAAGAGCAACAAGGGGAACTAAATTGTTTCAGTCTAAAATGTTTGAGCCCAGGTGTTGTTCACAAAACCCTTGCTAACCTTTAGGCATCTGAACTTCCTTAGTGTCCGAGTTTGTGTCTACAAAATTCCAGAGGCATCAAACTTTCTGCTGTTGCACGTGTCTTTCTATATCAATAATATAGTCCAGCTTTGAGCCTAATTAGTGCCTAAGGCTATCAGGAGTCACTCATTTTGTCACTGCTTGTCTCTGTCCGAGGGTGTGGTGAAAAAGACTCTAATTGTCCAAAGCAGAAAAGCCTCTCACTATTCTCAGTCCCACATGAAGGTGATGAGAATGCACATCACTATGTGAGGAGACCTGAGTCTCCAGTTTCCAGTCCTCACTGGGTTTGTAAACATTGAATTGTGGGGAAACAAGAGAAGTTATGCAGTTAGAAGGAGTACTGTCATCTCCTGCTCAGTATTTTTGTTTCTCACAATAGTGCCTGGTCTTCCCAAGGCCTTCTGCATTATGGTCCTCAGTAAAATGTCCTTCTCCTCTTTTAGCTCTTTTGGCCTGCCAGTTGGTCTTCACAGGCAACAGAAAAGATATAAGCATGGTGGAAGAAGCTCTCAGAGCATTCTCTGAGTCTTTTACTGACTTCACAGGCCTCTGCTTAATTTACCTCCTTGCAGGTAAATATGTTTGAGGTGAATAATCTTGATTAATCTAGGGAACAATACCCAGTCTTTGATTAGTTCAGAGATGGTGGAGGACAATGGGCAGGGCACTGTCTGAACAGGTGAGCGTTCACTGAGCAGGTATAGCTGCAAAGCTGGGTCAGATGGAGATTCCAGCTACAGCTAAATTTCTAATGCAAAAGACTGATTTATTTTGTGGTGACATCTCTGAGTCATGGCACCCCAGCATTGCATTCTCTTCAAAGATGTGTAAAGGAGTAACCTTGAAAAGTTCACATTTCAAACATGGGACCAGCACCAATGAGTGAATCTGGGAAGCAAGCAGGAGTGGGAGCAGCGGCCCTGCAAGATAGCAATGGCACAACAGCAAAAACCTTGGTTAGCAATAATCACAGAACACTTACTGGTTGGCCACTAGCTCCACATGTGATGTGAATGCATCTGTGAAATACAATTACTTTTATAATTAGGCAGGAATTAGTGAGTGTAAAACTATCTTAATGTGGCTTCTCCATAGACAACCACCACTTGGCTGTATTAGGAGAGCTCTCATTAGGTCTCATGAGTTACACAATCATTTGTAATTAAAGGCTAAAAAAAAAATCTATTCCGCAACTCAGCCTCTCCCCTCCTGCTCCACTTTTTTTTTTTCTCTCTAACTCTGCACGTAGAGAAGAAGTAAATGTTCTTTTTAGTTTTAGTTTTAGTAATCTTCTTTTGTTTCTTTACAAAACATCTTAAGGGAATGTAAGAGGCATGAATTTTTGCTTTCAAATAAAAGGTAAAAGAGAATACAAATATCCCTGTTTCCTTGTAATCCAGATTCTAAGTGGATTTAATGGCCCTGTTAGTGCTGAGCAAAATTAAGTCCTTATGAAACATGTTACAAAGTACCTTTGTAGATCTCATTTTTCAATAAAAAAAGGGTTTAGGTCATGTTGAACAATCTGCTATTTATTAGCACTTTGCCTTCAATAGGTCACCTTTCATAGTATAATACTCTGTTTTCATTAAGCACTGAATCCAAAAAGGCTATATTTTTAGAACTCAAACAAAATATATAACTTATATTGTAAGCAGAAAGATGAAGAAACACAAAACATTTAACTACAAAATTCTTATACAAATCTGTCCGATTCAATGCTTTACCTTTCTCTAAATGCTGTGATCATTATCAGAACAGCTCATATTTTTTAAATGTGAAATGTTAGGTGTAACATTTGTTGTCCAGCCAGGAAAGGAAAAAAAAAAGGGGGGGGGGGGGGGGGGGGAAGCAACAAAACAAAACAAAAAACAATAAACAAAAATAAGCAGAAATTGCAGACTACATTTCAGAATCATGCACACCAGAGAAGAATATGAGGTAATGCAAAACTTAGTCTACCTATATTTTTAATAGATAAAAATATACTAGATACTAGTTATATCAGATTTTCTTCTTTTTTTTTTTTTTTTAAATTTCTTTGTGAGTCCATTTTGTTTCAGGTTTGCCTGAGGAATATTTTTAAGATTAAAAAATCTCCTCTCATTGTTTATATATAAATAACAGTTACTTTGCAACATAAAACTCTGAGATTATTCTCACATTTTTTAAGGCTGTTCCAACATGCGGATATGTTATTTTTTGCTGATCATTTGCATCTGAGTGCCTTAATGGTCCAGATTCTTCCTGAAGACACATTAGAAGGAGAAGAAGGAATGGGTAAGAAGAAACCTCCTCCTCTTTCATCTTTTGCAAAATTGAGATAATACTTCTGTCCTTCTACCTTAGAATGTTCTCTATTCCTTTAGGAGCACTTCATTAGTTGCTTTGACCAAGCAGTCCTCCCTGCTGATGACTCATGTGCAGGTGGTTGGATTTGCATGGGATACATTAATGTAGACTTGTTCACTGTTGACTAAAAGAAGTAAAAGAAGTAACAGTAGATGGTGAGATCAATAGTATCTGCCAGAAGGCAGGAAAGCTGTAATTTCTGCAACACTCTCTTGTAAATGGAGCCCAGAAGTAGAAATCAGTGTTACCTTCAGTCCTCTCTGTTATATACAGAGGGAAATCCATTTTTTTTCCTTATTTCAACAGTGGATGGAGGATAAGGTGTTTTTTTTTTTGTTTTTTTTTGTTTTTTAATTTATTCTTTTATTTTTTTTTTTACACTGGGATAAAGTCTTGGAAGCAGATACACCTGTTAGAGCTCTAACCACGAAGTAGAAGACCCCCTCACCCCTTTATTTTCTTTCAGCCTCATGTTATCTCCAACACTTTTCTGAATAGGATGCATGGAAAGTGCTATCATTCAGAATGTCCTAGCAGCATGTTGTACACCTCTGCCATGAAAGCCCCTCAGGTGTACCTGAGGCTGGCTTGTGGTTTTGGAGACCAGCAACCCCCCTTCCTATGAGACATCATAGGATGAGACATCCTCAGTTCTCTGCATCCCAGGACAGGATCACAGGCCCCGAATTCAGAGGATAATATTCCTAAACCACAGCAAGGGAGGAGATGTCACCAAGTTCTTCCAGCAGTGCCTAGTGATCAGGGCAGGCTGAAGAAGGTGACTATGGGCAGGTCCTCCTTCAGACCGTTGCTGGTTTTAACCCGAGCCCTGATCCTCCCACCTTCCTCAGAGCCCCTCCTGTACCTGCTTGTGTGTGAGCCATTCTTTCTGGAAGGCAAATGTGAAGTGCACATGATGTCAGATGAAGCTTATCCCAATTCCAAACACAAAGGCATCAGTTCTTCCCTCCCTCTACTGGAAGCACATCTCTGCCCCCATCTTGGCAGTATGTTTTGTCTCTCTCATGCCCACGTCTGTCTTGCACCCTGCTCATTCTGTGATTAAACAGGCAATGACTAAGCCTCATAAACCTCATGATATGAACTGGGGTTGAAAGTAGGCAACTTAAGGGTTGGCACATCACTTGGAAAATAAGTCTTAGGGCTCAGACTGGAACTAAGTCCTGCACTTAACTTTGCCGTTTCCTCTCCCCTCTCTGTTTTGCTAACCATTTACTCATGCCATATCAAACAAGTTATGAAAGTTAAGATTAAACAGAATATCAAGTCTCCTTTGCCTAAGAAGTTCGTACTCTTAGAAGAGGAAGATAACAGCTTGGAGTGATCTGCCATTCTTCATTTTATCCTATCTTTTATTTACCTTTCTGGCTTACTTGTTCTTCTGCTTAAAATGTGCTAACGCAAATACTTCAGTTTAGTCAGCAGTTCATTGATTAAAATTTAACTAATTTTTGGCAAAAATAGAACAGAAGTTTAAGGTAATTTCAAACGCTAAGTCCTCTATTTAAATCAATATTTTTTCCAATGATAGTATTTATATAGTAAAATAGGTAATGTTTACACATAAATAGCATACAGAATGTAAAAGTTTGAGCACTTTATTAATGTTTGAGTGACAAAAGGGTAGCTAATTTATGTGAGAGATATCTTTGTGGAGAAGTAAAATTTTAATTCTCTGTTTCCATTCTCAGCAGATTGGAAATGATTTCTCATTGTACTGTGAGTTTTAACGGGTGTATACATCCATACAAGTGCTAATCATACACATTTGGGAAATTACTCCCATAAATGTTATTATTCCATTCAAGAATCCTATGTTTTAAGTATCATGTTCAGCACATATTGGAAAGAATCTTGTGGTTAATATATGGAAACATCATTTGTATTTAATCATGCAGTTGGGAGTAGTTACAGCAACTAAGTAGATGCAGGCAGTTTAAAATGCACAGATTGTTACTGCAACCTAGCTTGCCACGGGCAAACTTTCCCTTTGATAGCTCACGTACAAACTAAATAAAGTGCAATCAATGCTCAGAACTGGTCAAAAAAGCCGTGCCATGAAGGTTATGCTGTCAGTCCTGTTAAACAAGGTTACATGGCTACACTGCCAGAGTGTGAAAACACAGGGCACACGGGCAGCCTTCGTACTGCCTTTTGTACATCGTTTTTGGATTCTGGAAGGTACAGCAGCAACTTCACCAGGCTTAACTAGGCTCCCCTTTGTACCTGGGTACTTTTACCTGCAGAAGGAAGCTGGGCTAAGACATTCACTGTATTTCTTCTAGGAAAGCAAGCATCTGTGTCGTGCCAGCCGCACACAAAGGATTAGAGGTGTGCCACACTGGCTCCACACCAGGCAATTTCTGTTCAGTGTCTTTCTGTTCAAGCAGTGTTTAAAACAGTGTTTGACAGATATTGGAAAATATACATCTGCTTTTCCAGTAATCATTCAGGGACTACATGTAAAGAACAAATTAAGTTAATCTAGATCCTGAAACAATTTCATAAATGTATCAATCTACAGGCATGGATGCAATAGTGGTCAAAATATGAAATTATATACCTATATGTCTTATTTTATTTACAACAAAATTGCCAGCTTAAGGATGGTGGGGCATAACATCTTACTACTCCGTCTTATTAAACATTATAAAAAAATATATGCAGTCATATGTATATACTGTGTGTATATTCTAATAAGTTTGTATGTACATGTACATGCAAGGAAGCCCAAAGAGAGGAAAGCATATGATTCTGTGCGTTTGTCTGGATATAATCTAATTTGTTACAAGGCACTTAAATACTGTGGAAATGGGCCTTAGAGGAAAGGTGAAGCTAGACAAATAGATCTATATCTATACAGTACCATGCCTAGTTTTTCAAGATTTACTTATGCAAGTTTTCTATAAAACATTAAAACACGCCCATGCCCATATACTATGGCAGAATTGTTGATACAAATTTTGCTGCCTCTTACATTAGCGTCACACATGATGTTTGTTTTTCCTTCCCTTCTTTTCCAAGGAATAAACGAACTGCTTATGTGGAGCTCAGTAACATAACTGTACCAAATTAGTTACAAAGAGAAATGTCAGAGCTGATATTCCTGACACAGCCTTCTTAACTCTTGTTTTGTCTTAGATTTGCGTATCTGAGATGGAATAATGCAGCAGTCCAAGGTCCCAGGAGGCTTCTGCTACCATTGTCTTTTAGGTTTTTAGCCTGTGGCCTTGATTGAAATAGGAGCTTCAATTGGGACTACTCATTCTTTATTACTAAAAAATGGGCATTCTGGCATGCCTTTGTGAGGAAAAAAATAAAAAAGGAAAAAAAGGGGGGGGGGGTAAAATATTTGCTCTCTCTTCCTGTTTAAAAACTTCTTAGATAGAGTTTGGCAATTGATGTTGAAGTAGAGTTAGACAGCCTTTGAAACACTTACCTAGTTCACTAGCATTACGGAGGATCCAGTTCACTGCAGTTTAGATTCATAGACAGCATTTTGCTTTTCTGTGATCAAAATGACTGTGCAATTTGAAGGGCTCATCATCAGAGTTGAATCTACACAAAGCCTAACCTGAGAACAGCCAAGAAAAGCATACATTTGAAGGGCTTTGATGCTCCATCACATAGCCATTCAGTGGCTATAATGAAAGAGGAGTACATGACAGACTCTGCTCGTGCCTGTCATTCATAGATCTCAGTTACATATATCAAGCAATCCAGATTTCAGAGTGAAATTGTGTTGGTACTTCTCTAGGCTGCAGAATCAACTCTCACTGCTTTCATCACATACATTACTTTTCTTTACTCATACTGTTGAAGAGTGTATATGCTGAAATTATTTTATTTACAAGAAGATCTCTTTAATACATTTACATATTTTAGCAGATAGTATAACATACCAGATCATAAGAAACAGGTTTACTGATGTGTTTCATATCTCTGGTTAAAGAATAAATATGTACAGGCTGTTAATGTTAAGTAAGTAGAAAATGAGAGATTTCAAATATTAATATTACAGTCATTTTTTTTTTCTTACTTGTTCAGACAGAGCAGTAGTCTTTTCAAAGCAGTTTGGCAAAAGATTATGACTTGTAATATATGTCTGTTTGAGACAATAAATAGATTAGCTAGAAGTTGGGATATTTTTGCCATTGGCTTCAACAGAGCCAAGATTTTAACCCATGGTCTAATTTTACGATCTTCCATTAAGCAAAATTCATGAGTATTGAATATACACAAAAGTGTTCCCACATGGGCCATCAGCAAGGCTGTGATAACACAAATAAAATGAAGAAAGAACATTTTTTTACACAGAACACAGTTGTTCAGATGAGTGGCCATTTCCAAATGCTGCTTTGTTTAATGACATTCTCAACATCTTCAGATGAATTCCTGGTAACACTGTACTCTCTTCTGCAACTTATTATCCTTTCTTAATCCAAAAGCACATATTACTTTTGTATTGTTTTATCTATTTATCTCTCTGAGATGAACACTACCAGCTGCATCACCTCTTTCTTGATTTTCATTTCTGTGGCCTTTGTGTACATTGTTAAGTTGCTTCATTCTCACAAGCATGTGGTTTATTTTTATGTTTTTTTCTTTTAATTATCATTATTTATTTCTTAACAAGAATTTTTTATCTTTAATAAGAACACACACTTTAGCTCTTCATGTATCTCTTCATTTCTGCCTACTGTCTTTCACTTTGGTCTACTATTTTTACCAAAAGAATCAGTGGGCATACATTTATTTTTATTGTTTCAAAAAAAAAAAAAANACATTCTTTAGATCCTATTAAGTAAAGGTCTATTTGATTTTTTTTAATTAAATTATTCTTTCTGAGAAGAAAAACAAAATCTCCAAATGTTCAGTAGCTATAATAATTACTAGAAATGCACAATCCATGTCTGTATGTTCTCTGAGAATGTAAACATTCATCTTTACGGAAGTCCTATTCTGTTAGTATCAGAAATCTTTGTGCATCCAAATAAGTGCACTGCCCACATCTGGAAAGCACCCCAGGTGAGAGGGCCTTCAAAACCTTCAGAGAGCTGGCGTCAGGAGTGGGTGCATCCTTCCCTCATTCTCTCCTTTCCCTCCCTCTACACCCCATCCCTCCCTGGATGCCAGCACCTGACTACAGCTCTCTTCCTCAGCACTCTTCTTCAATGCAAGTGTATACATTTGCAGGGTAGCACAAGCAGAAGTGGTCATAGCAGTCAAGATTTCACTGTGCTCTGTTCTCATACTTCAATGCAAGAGTATGTGACCTGCGACACTGTGGCAAGGGATACATATAAAACAAGACTAATAAACAGCACCTTAGTAACCTATCGTTAGACCCTGAATTTTAACACACTCCTCGGAGAATAATTTCACTTGAAGTGTTCTCCTTTCTCTCTTGGCCAAGAGTCTGTCAGCCAGCTCCAGGCCAGACGCCTCCCCGCTGTCTCCAGGGCTGTGCCGTGGATGTGGAGGCAAGCCAAGTGCAAGGGCTTGCAGGGCAGAGTGGGAAGTTCCCTGTGTGAAACACTGGACTCCAAAAGGAGCCCAGTGACCTCTCAGCATCTGATCAGCTTCCCATACTAATGCCTGGAGCTCATGGACCTCTTCATCAACACAGATCTGTGGTTGAACCTCATTTTTCCATTCACACTGGCTAGAAGGTTTCAGCTTGGTTGATGTATTCATCTAGATCACATCCATCCATCTCAGTAATCCTTTTTGCTCTGCCAGTGTAGTGGGTAAATAAGCTTGATAAGCCTCTACTTTTACTGAGATATGAGCAGTGATAATTGCCTGCTCTTCACTAGACTGAGCAATATGTTTTCCAGATTCCCCCCCAAAAAGAGTGAATTGTTGGCTCAGATCTTCTTGTCTTCCTTCACCACTCTTAGTATTTATTATCCTCAAATTCTCTAGTAATATCTTGGGTTGAAATTAGGCCAGTGACTCAGTAATTGGCAGTGTTCTCTGTAACACTGCCACTGAAATAGTACGTGGGCTGGATTTCTCGATCACTTTTATATGACCCACACTATATAAGTCAGATGAGGAATTTTTCCTCTTGTTGACTAAACTCCAGGTTCCAGTCTCTTCTGAAGCCTGCTAAGAGTTTTCCCCTTGACCTCAGCAACTGCTGGCTCTAGATCCAAGACTGTCACATAGATTTTTTTTTTCAGTTTCCTTAAGATCTCTGGATTTACAGTCAGAAATCTGTCCATCATTGTGTTTTCAATACAATTATATCAAGTAATCTACCCATCTCTTATTTTGGTAGGCAATATTTTAAATCTCCTTTGTAAAATTTCTCTGTTCCATTTCAGCTACAGTTGTGCTAACTCTATTGAATGGAGCTATCAACATCCTCTATGATACAGGTTTGCATGACTCACCCAGCAGACATTTGCAAATGGCTTGTGGGTTTTTTTGAAAGCAAAACATTCATACAAATTCCACCATTTGTAATCTGCTTTGGTCTCCAGCACCACACAGGAGGTCATAAGATCCCACTGTTGATCTACAGGAAAATCATTGCTGAATTTGACCTGTTCACATTGACAATCCTTAGACTTGAGATGAGAAAATCAAAGTACCATAATACAATAAAGCCTGCTCAAGAGTTGAGCAGGGAAACTTAAAAGAATTGAGAGAGTTTCAGTGATAGACCATGTCTGTTACATAATGTATGAAATGAGGAGGAAGGAGGTGCTCCCACCTGAAGGGACTATATAGGATAAAGCAACAGTGAAAATACAAATGTTGATGAAATACAAAGGAACCAAAAGAAATGGAAAATGTCACGGATCAATTTCCTAGGGGTTCTGAGTAGATCGTATGTTCAGGAAAATTCTTAATCTTATGATTTAATTTATGTGTGTAGGTAAATCTAGTTGATTGCTTTTATTTATTTTTTTTTTTCCCCAGGAATAAAACATATGTTCAGTCTGATGCAAGGGAAAACTTCTGTAAAAGATTGCCAGGCCAAATATTAAATGAAGGTTTTCCAAAAAAATTTCACCACTATCAAAAGTTAAATGGATTTCTGGAATGTGTACATACAGTACTGCTGACTGAAAACCCATGAAAGTTCTGATGCTGGTGATACAGATGTACTGTCAGTTGTAGACATGCAAGGTGCAGATTCAGGTCATAGATAAGCCATGACAGTTTTCAAAAGAAATTCTAAACATGGGTTGCCTAAGAGGGGCTGAAAATACACTAGAGCTGTACTGAGAAGAAGAATGTGGAATTATTATCCTCACCTCAGACTTGTGAGATTAGTGAAATTCTCAGAAATGTTTTCTTTCTCTATCTGAGAAATCAAGTTGATTATGCAAAGTTGAATGGAGAGTGCCGAGATGTTATGGGATTCAATAGGGTCAGCCAAAGAAAAATTGAAAACTAAAGAGACATCTTTCCCATTTATCTAAGCATCACTTTCTTGTTTGATGACTTGTAGTATCTCTCCCATCTCCCAGAAGTGCCATACATGTTGCCACTGCTCATCTGCCACATACTGCAGATGTACAGCCAAGAAATTATGCCAAAGAAGGTACACAGATGAGTGATCTCCTGCTGAAATACCAAGCACTAAAGGTTTGTAGCCCCAGTTAGGAAATATTCAATTCAAAACACTCTTAAAACAAAAGAAACTCCTAGTACACCCAGTCAGTAAGTCTATTGTCCCAGCAGGCATCACCCCCAGTGCCTGTAGACTGTCCCTTACAAGCTACCATTTCCTTTTAAGTCACATTTTGATACTATTGGTGTTCCCAGAAGAAGGAAATAAGAGTGACAACTGGTCTAGAATATGCACTGCTGGTGACCATGCCCCTTAAAAGTAGACACAATGCACAATGAATGAAAGGAGTGCAAGTAAAATCCAATGAAATTGAATGCTTTTCTATATATTATATAATTAGTTTGTGTAAATCTCTGCCGTAGCTGTTCTTTGTAACTACTTCAAAAAATGACTAAATGTATCTACTCTTAACAAGAAGATTTGGTTACCGTCATTAACAATTACCATAACAACAGTTACCGTAACAACAATTCTGGATGAGAACCCTGAAGACTTGGGTACTGGCCTTTGGCAGAAACAAGTACACACTGGGAGAACCTCACGATTGATCTGTTCAGGCAATTCATGACATACCTAGCCACTCTGCAGAGCAGCTGTCATCATTCCAGAGTGCCTTAAAACTCAGCGTATAGCCAAACCAACATCACCAGAGAGATATTAAACAGATGGGATTTGTTTCTGCCAGAACATCTATTATCCCTTTCAAAAGATTTTGGTGAGATTGATTTGAATTGTTGAGATTGATTTTGAATTTGGTGAGATTGATATAGAATCATAGAATGGTTTGGGTTGGAAGGGACCTTATAGCTCATCCAGTTCCAACCCCTCTGCCATGGGCGGGGACACCTCCCACCAGATCAGGTTGCCCAGGGCCCCATCCAGCCTGGCCTTGAACACCTCCAGGAATGGGGCATCCACAGCTTCTCTGGGCAGCCTGTTCCAGTGCCTCACCACCCTCTGAGTAAAGTCTTTGATACTTTGTCCTGTACTATGAAGAGCTGCTTAATAATAAGGTCAATAAGTAGAAATACTAAATGGATCAGCCAAAAGATTTCAATAATGACATTGCATACTGTTAGGACATTGTCTCTACCAGTGGCAGACAAAACCAAGAAGCTAGTTTGCTTCTTGTTTTTGTTGAATCTTGCATAACTGTAATGTGAAACTTACTACAGGCCCATTTGCCTTCTACTGAAAATAGGGAGAAACTCCCATTGCCTGTGAAGCTGGTTGTACCATTTTTCTAAAGGAGAGTGTTACATTGGGTGGGTGTATGCAGTAGACACAATCAGCAAATAATGCTGCTTTATTTATTTATTTTATTATTATTTTAAAATAAGACAGTTATTTCTTTTGGAAGTCTTACAGAAGATTTTCTGGATTTTAAATCAATATCAATAACTCTGGGGCAATTTGCTTGGAACATCTAATTACTTTTCCCCTTCCACTAGATTTTCAGGCCAGCAGGTTACTTCAGTGCTTCAAATACCTCGGGATCCATCTTTCTCTCAGAATTGTTCTCAATTAACTTTGCATGCTTGCTTTAAGATCTTGGAGCTGGCAGTCCTAGGTGACATAATCTATTAATTTATGGACAGAGCCATTCTAATAATACACTACATGCTTTTTCTATGTATTGAAGTTGTTCACATCCTGACAATATTGCTTTTAAGGAAAGGAGCTCAGAAATGTACACTATAATGTTCTCTGGTTGGGGAAAATTAAAAATAAATTATTATTAATAATAATAATAATAATAATAAGCAAGAAACAGTTTAAGAGTACAAAAGCAAAAAATAATAAAGGAAATAATCTAAATATCTACATAGAAATCCTGCAAAAATTATATATATAAAAGACATTGGCTCTATCATGACAGAAATACAGTAAGTTGTCAGAGCTTCATTTGGTCATGCATTCTTTGTTTCTTCTAAAGATATTTATCCTCTTGCAATCTGGGCTAACCAATAGCAGAAAGTCATCAACAGGAATGCAGCAAAACATCTACTTTCCTGTTCTATCACTTACAGCAGCTACAGGATGAGCTCTGCCAGAATAGTCTCCCATGGGATGTGTGGTGAAGCCTCACCAGCAGTAAAAGGTATCTTTGTACCAGACAAAGGAATAGGAAATCCACAGGGATATGCTTTGTTGACAAGAAAAGGGTCTAGATAATACTTATCCAAACAATATCCAGCTCTGGAAAAAAAGTACAAGTAAAGGCATCTTCATTTCAGAGATCTGCAAAAATCTGAAAGCAAAGTTAGTTTGGAGCATTTGTTCACTGTCTCCTCTAATACATGAAGTAAGGGGCATCAACATGATGCTGAGAAGTTACAAAGAAACAAAAGGGTAGTTTGCAAAATGAGTAATTTTTTTCTTTTTTCCACAAATAATGTAGATGCTGAAAGCATACATAGGTTCCAAATAGCTGCAGAAGAAAAAAAAATGTTCAGGGCTTTGTAAAACAAAAATACCATTTCCTGCCCAAGAAAATCTCAAGCTTCAGTCAGCTGTTTTCTGGAAGTCTGTACTGGGGAAGCATCATTACAGAGGTTGCAATTTTCATTATCTTCCCTAGATAGCTGATATCATCCACTGCCAGAGACAAGATATATAACTACATGGTCTGACCTCATCCAGACATTCTTATATATTTTATGTGAGATATCGTAACTGACTGTGAACTGAAATATGTTCCCTGAAATATGCTCTCTTTTGCTTTTAAACTCAAGGGTTTGAATGAGTCTCATCATTATAGACAAGGAACATTTTTGTCTGCAGGAGCTCCAGAATGCTCAGTTAGGTTTCTGTGAGCCTAAGGGAGAGCCTAGTGAATGATTCCACCAGGATTTCCTCACACGTTGTGTAGCTCGGGGGGAGGGGGAAGGGGCAGTGGACAAGAGAGAAGGGGAAAAAACAGAGTTTAAGGCCAGAAAGGGTCAGCCAAGCACCTAGACTCCTTCACAAATAAGCATGAGTTAAAGACAGTAAAAGATGCACTATTCATTTTTTTCCTTGAATTGTTCCAGTGGTTAATCACATTTACTGTTAAAAAAAAAAAAAAAAAAGCCATAAAATTTTCGCCTTCAAATCCCAGTCAGTGGTTGTTGTAAGGCATGTGTTAGTAAGACTGGTCTGATAGGAGCTGCTATATTTTTCCTGTAAAAGTTGTACATTGCAATCAAACTATCTCTCAGTCTTATTTTTTAAAAACTCTCCTTCCTGCTCTTTGTTTCTCATTTATAACATTTTATGCAGCCTTTAAGCATTTCTGTGGCTGTTGCATGAGGTTTTTTTAAACTTTTATCATTCTTTCCTAACTGTGGCCTGCAGAACAGGTAGACCACCCCACTTACAGCTTCACCCTAGTTGTAAAGCAGGCTCTTAACCTTTACAGTGGTTAACAAAAACCTTTTTTGCTCTTACAGTACTGAATGGAGAGATTGTGTTGTTTGCTTATTTTGATTGCTAGGTCAAAAAGCTGATCTTGGTTCATTTTACAGCACTGGACTGTAAAACTGCAGATATATAATACAAATAAAGGTTTGATTCTTTGTGAAATTTAGAGAGTACTGATACCTTTCTTGTTGCTACGCTAAGGTCGTCTCTCTAGACCAACTGGGAATGTTCATTAACATACCAGTAGTTTATAAACACCATCTCAAAAACTACCCATAAAGCAATTTTCAAAAGCAGAATCCATCATGATCTTGATATGTGTAAGAGCTAGCCATGGGAAAGTTGCTGTAGAGAATTAGATGCCAAAGTGACTAATTTAGACTTCTAGTTTGCACATCATTTTAGGACCCTAGTGAGCACATCCACCTGACAGAAGGGCATAAGTTTAATGGAAAATAGTGCATGCTTCCAAAGATTTCTGGAGGATAATCCTTCTAAAGTGTATATGTTGGCTGAACTGGGATCTCTCTTCGATAACCTTTACAAACGCTTATGTTTCTCCATTGACTTGATGGGAAGACTTAGGAGGACTTTTTCTAAAAAACACTTAAAAATAAATGTGTTATTTAGGTATCTCATAATCCTACTTGGTGTTGCACATGAGTCATCTATCTACCTACAGACAACAGGACAACTTTTTAATGTCTGAGGGCAGACTCATTTACTCCAGCTCATAAATATTCTGACAGTTTAATTTTTCAACGAGGGGATAATACAGTGATACTGCTGAGATATGAAAAGGAACAACCAACTAGGTATATTGGCATCTGCATGGAGGAAACTTAACAGTGAACATAATTTCAAGCCACGTTCATTAGAACCCAAGGAGAAACAAGGAGAACATCCCTGCCGATTGGATGGGGATGACACTGTCCTTGTGTGTTAATGGTGAAGCAAGAGTTGTTTCACAATCTGTTGCTCAACATTTATTAAAGCAGCAGCAGTGAAAGAGACAAGGACTGAACTCTGAGGCTCTGAGTTAGATTTCCATTTCTCTTGCAATTATTGGTAGTTATTGACAGTGAGTCAAGTAACAAACTCCACACCTTGGTGGTACCTGTAGAGTTTGTGGATTTCTTAGGAAATAAATTGTTGGTAAAGCCCAGTGGGAAACATGGACAACTCAGATGCAATCTTGTTTATTTTTATTAAACCACAAATATTTCTTTAAAATAATAATAATAAAAAAATAAAGTAGTTCCACTATAGCAGCATTCAACCATTTCAACTGTCATTTTTTGAGGATTACAATGAATGCTACAAGAAAGCTAAGTAGTGAAAAAGCTAACTGTCTCTTCCTACAGGAGAAGGAAAAGATGATCCTGGCAAATGGGGCATGCTGGGAATATGGAAGTTGTCAAGAAATTCCTGTTTTGAGTTTACCAACAATTTTAGCCACAGCTTCAGTCCTTGCCAGCTATTGCTCTCTTTCAATATACTGGTCAATTCCTAATTGCATATTGGGATACAAGATGCACTTTTGACTCCAGAGTCTAATTTAATGAAAAGGTGTGCCATCTTTATGGCTAGAGAATGTCAGAGGTGCTCTTTGTATAGACACTGTTTTTCAACTGGTTTACTAACATCATTTTGCTATTCATACCTAGGGGATTTAGGAAAAACACAGTTCCTGACATAGTTACCATGAAGGCCTAATGTTCATAAATGCCAGGTTGTCAGTCTCATCAGGTCTAAGCAACTGAAATAGAAGGTGCTTTTTAATGCTACCCCAGAGTCAATTAAAATACAGTAATGCTGACATCTGCAGAATACAGAATGATCAAAGTAAAGAATGCCCATACAGCTTCTGACATAAAAACAGTGTGTTTGGCGGCAGAGTGACACAGTGTAACAGGTCAGGTAATTATGAGAAAATCTATGATGTATCTGTTGCAATTGCTTAGCTTCTTTCCATTATCAGAGCCATCAAACAGAACAGCACTCTCACTTCTCCTGATGGATCGTAAAGCTAGTGACACCCTCGCTCTCCTGATACAGATGGCATCTCAGGAGCAGCTGAATTAATTTGACAGTAAATAGGTGGTAGCAATCGCTGTCTTCTCTTTTTTATTATTATTTTTATTATTTTTTTAATTGCACCAGGACAGCTTTTAGCACTTCTGGGAATAGCTTAGAAAGCCTATGCCATGATTAGCAGTGTACCCTCCTCTCCTGTAACCCCTTTCCAAAGCTTTTGCTGCTGTTTTATTTACATGATAATTGCTCAATGGCAACAAAATTTTATTCTCCCCTATCTCCCCACCCTAACTCTCAGTCTGAACTATGTGCATTAATTATCATGATTAAGGAAATCTCTCATTTTTTGCCTTGATGTGTTTATTAAATTAATGAAGGAATCTGACACATGGGCTTGTATGCTTAGGGTACAGTTATGCTAAAGTCATGGGTATATTTTAGATGGCTGCAAATTTTCTGCCTCAGTAACATTATAATTGGCTTAATGGATTTTCAGTTATGTGCATTGGATTTCTCCCCTCTCCAAAGCAGACTAATTACAGCTTTTTACATTAAATTCTAATAGATTTCAATTTATCTCCTCTAAATTATCACAATAATTACAGTAATAAATTAGGCATGTAGCTGTCATTAATCTAAACAATTTGAATTGGGTATCATAGCAGCACCACACAAACTATGTTTCCTAAATGTGTATTCAAATATATTCCTAACTGTATAACCATTGTGTGGGAGGGTCTCATTTCCCAACAAGCTGAAAAACCCAGAAGGCAGAATGGAAGGAGAGAGAGGAAGAGAAGGGGGGAGAATGGAAAAGGAGATGAGAGACTGGAGTAAAAGTCAAAACAGACCAAATTTGAGGGAGCACTGCATGCAATTTATGTCTGAAGAATTATCTTGGACAGGAACATACCTGAAGTAGGTCCTGGCAGACCTCAGACTCCATCACTAATCCATGACTATTTTTTCCCTCTTATATAAAAATGTGTTGCAAATGTTTCTTTACTCAAGAACACCTACTTGAAATTGCAGCTGGCTGAAACATGAAATTTTACCTTTCATAGGAAATTTTGGCAATGACATCTTTGGTTTTGTTTCTCATTTGGAACAATCTCCAATTATTTGGAACACGTCACAAGTGGAAATTCTGCAAAATTTCATGGAGCAAACTTGTTTGAGTATTGTTTTTTAAATTAAGTGCATTCCTTGCTTTTACCTTTCCCTCCACGGAGAGGTACTGACTTGACTCTAATCAGCTTCATAAATGTTCTTCAGCAGAAGGCTGCGAGACACTGACAAGCTCATGTCACTTTCCTTGGCAGCTGCCAAGGACTTAGGACTTTAGGATTTAGGTTTGGGACAATTTCCTTCACATCCCTCTGTTTCTTCCCTTCCTCCCCAGGCATCTGGACTTCCAAAACACCTGGCTGCCTATGTGCCTGACTCCCAGGGCAGCTGGACCCTTCACACAGTGAAGGCATCACACCCAAGTCTGCCTCAATAGCAGTTCAGGCAGGATTTCAGAAAACTAAGACCAACAAACAAATCAGTCCTCACTGTGATGTGTGTTGGCTTCTAGACTATCACAGACACATTGGTGGTGCTCCCTCCCCTAGAGGTTAAAACAATAGTGTTGCTATGCCTACACCACAGCCCAGCCATTCTAGAGTCAGTTCTGAATTACAGATGTGTTACAGAGCAGGGTCACTGTACAGCTGCATGGCAAGGCTAGGGTATAGAGACACTTCTGGGAAGATTGCCAGCCTGATTTTTGGAAAACATGAGATTTCTGTCCAGAAACTGACCCAGCAGTCCCCTTCACAACCACTGATCCACGAGGGTGAGGGGGACCACAGAAGTCTGCTGTCTTGGTGAAAGTGATGGAAAGTTGTGGACACCTTACACTGGTACCAAAAGAAATGTCTGGACTCTTCCCCACATGCAGAGCACTGCTTGTTCAGGGAAGTGTCATTTTCTTACTACACTTGGACTGCCTGGATAGTTTCCAATTAGCTACACAGATAATACTTTTCAATAACATAGAATACTGGGGTACATTTATCCTGCAAACTGGACAAATCTTTAGATCTGAATTGCAGTCAGCATGGCTGTATCATCCCAATGGGTAAACACAGGGGGTAAGAATTTATGTAGCACATGAACACAAATTTGTATGTACTGAATACTTAGCTGCTTCTAATTCTCAAAATATTAAGCTATAAATATCCTATGGTATATATGTGTGAAGCTTTTGGCTGTTATGAAAACGCAATGAAACATATGGGTGCAAACATTAAAAGGATTAAAACAGTGAACTTTGTAAAAAAGTCCAAACTTTCAAATTCCTGTACTGCGGTTAAATAAAGTAGCCTCAGAACGCTGATGCCATATGTACATATGACATGATGTTTAAAGCTTTCCTGAGCATCAAAAGGAAATACCTAATGTGCAGCTTCAATTAAGTTTCCATATATCCAGACAGTTACTACATTTCTGTTATAACCACTCTAGATGAAAAAAGTCACTAACATTTTTCCTAGTGACTAAATCATTTTGCAAATTCAGGCTGTTCTGTGAATTTGTAGAGGTTCAAATTGGTAACACTTAAAATAATAGCACGTTGATTTGTGCTGCTTTGCACTGGAATTCCTCTGGAAGGATGTCTGACCTCTTCATTAATATGAAATGAGCTCCTTGTGATACCTTAATGAATATGCAGCGTCCCCTTAGTGACATGAGTAACATTTGAAACCTTTATGCATTTTCAATGGGCATTCACCTCAGCTAATCCTCAGAGCAGGTTCATTCATAGTCATATTTCCTGTTATCTGCTTACAAAGTTAAGATGTTCTTACTGTTTGAAATTTGTCACTTACTCCAGAAGAAGGAAAAGAAAAAACAAGTGATGGCTTTAATGGGCAATGTGCCAAGATAAATGGTCCCTGCTGTGCATGTTAGATTTGATGCAAGTGTTCTTTGTGTAGATACCACTTCCTGTACAGAATATTGCAGCCTTATGGCAACCTTTGTCCTTTGTCTTGATGATTGTATGAAATATTAATCTCCGAAACAGTAATGCTAAAAAGAAACATTCTGCAGTGTATCTGGTGGCTACAGCTGCAGACAGGGATTCAGATGTCGGATCCTATTCCTGTCTGCACCATAGTCTCAATGGGTACTTTTTCTGTGTCTCAGCTCCCTCACTTGTCAAAGAGGAAACATTATTGTTAACTAAGTCCTAGGGGGGTTTCTGCACCTTACCTAGATATGTTGGTAAAACACACAGAGACCCCATATGGGACTGGATAGTAAAGCTTTCTGATTATACTAACTAGAATTAATACTAGACACAGCATGTCGTGTTATTTTGTTGGCTGACAGTAATAGCCTCGAACATCTTGACCTAAGAGATACTTTCTGGTCATATTGGCAATTCTTGCAAAGTTATTGCAGTTATTGCTCAGGATACTTCAGTGTGTTTCTGTTTGACAGTACATCCTTAAGGATGTATTTGTGAGGCTTTGGGGTGCTGACAGTCTCACAGTTCATTTTCATCTTCTGGGCAACAACAAAGATCAAACAATGGGTACACCTTCTCTTTAGGTCCATTGATAGTTAAAATTCAGAGTGGATTTTTTAGAGATGGTAAAAAACACCCAACAAGTATGTTTTGTTCTTCACATCAGACACAGAGGGGATGAAAAGCGTTTGTATGCTGTTATCCTCCTTGTTTCTACATGTCTAGAAAGCAACACACCAAAACAGGCATGTTCTGTACCTGCATATCCTATATGGACGAGTCAGTTCTTTTCTGTAACCCCTTTTCCACCCTAAATAATGTGCTGAATACATTAGCTGGAGGGAATAACAAAGCCATTTGCTGCTCTTTTTTTTTTTTNTGGTGGTCTCTGCTTCCTCAGAGGCCTACCTACAGCTACAGTTACTTCTTTTTTCTTCTTTTATTTTTTTAACTTAATTTATTGCTCAAGTGATTGGTGTGATTTATTACTGTCAACAAAGCCTGCGAAAGCCTACTATAGAAAATAGAAAAAAAATAAAATAAAGGGAGAAGTGGAAAATAGGGACATGATATGTGTGTTTGTTTGTTTTTTTCCCATCAGTCCAAAGCTTACAACATCCATCCCTGCTTATATGGCTGTATTTCCACATTGTTTATAGACAATGGACACAGGGATGAAAGGCATAAGTAGAGGGAGAGGAAAGAATTGCATAATTAACTTTTTAAATTAATTCATGACCCAGTTAAAAGGACAAGGAGGGGGTTATTAATTAATTAAGGTGGGAAACCCTGTGGGCATGTGAGATTTAGAGAGTTTTAACTTACCAGCCGGGTTAAAAGGCTTTCTAAGGGTGTACTCCGCACTCACTGAATCTGGAATGCAGTTAATGCAAAAAGAAAAGGTGAAAATATATTGTAAAAGGTTTTCAGGGGGAATAAAAAGTCTAAAAAGACAGAAAATTAATTAGGAGGAATCCTGACAAATGTTTCATCAGAATTTGAGAAAGAGCCTAGCTTGATTCTCAGCTTTTTCAAGCTGTACTGGACACAGGGGATGCTTGATGCCATAAAGACAGAGATTTTGTCCTGAAATATGGTTTTAAAATCTTCTTAGGTCCTAAGAATTTCAGTAAAACTGATGGATTAATAGCTATAGAAATAGTAACAACAATAACTGATATTACTTAAAGTGAACATTTTTGACTCTCTGGAGACATTATAGACTTTTTTTTTTTTTTCCAAATATGGCACCTCTCAATAAAAACACATTTTAAATTGGCCATCATGGGTTCTCTCTTTTCTCAGGCATCTGTGACTGAGAATGCCCATTTAAAATATATATTTCTATATCTTCTTAAAGGCTTATATCACCTGTGCTGCTTCCAGCACTTATCCAGGTATCCTGGGGTAAAACTTAGAATCCAGGTGAGTTTGAGAAGTCTTTACATCTTGTTTTTTCTTCCTATTATCTTTCTTTATACATCTTTGTACATATCTTTCTACATGTTAGTCTTTGCAATCATTAAAGTGAGGGAAAATACTTCCATGAACTTCTGGCACAACCAACAACGCTAGTCCAAGAATTATTTTATGAATTCATGAAAAAGAGTGTTATTTCTCACTGACAGTATTTGAAGTGGCTCACATGGATTATTGTTGGTTTATTTAGTCATTCTTACATTTCAATCATCTAATGATAGATATGAAGACTAATTGCTTTCAGCTGACTATAAATGCTACCTTCTTTTCTTAGCTAATATTGGCTATGTGTCTTTGTCTCATCAGCATTTGGCAAAATCTCAATCAAAATTCAATTGTTAATTGAACTCACAAGTTAACTCACAAGTTAATTTAGTTAATTTTGTAAGCAATCTTTTTTTTTTTTTTTTTTTCCCCCAGTTGCCCACCTTGGAATATAAAAGATTAAAAAAACAACTACTAATAAACATAAAATGTCACACAAAATGATGTGAAAGTGTTACTACAAACCATTTGAAAATTAGGGGGAAGAGAAAATTATCATAAGCAGAGACAGGCCACCGCTAATGGAATTTGGGTCTTTTTATAAACAAAAAATGTCATACTAGCTGTGCTGTATTACTGTTCCCTAGGCAAGTAGCAATCTTCATTGCTTTATGATTCTCTTTTTCTTTATCATACTGCAGCATTTTGGTGTGAGAATTTTAAAATTAAATCTCCTTATTGTGCAGGCAGGATGTCCAGTTTTATTCTATCAAATGCCACAGAAACAAAGGGAACAATCCATTTTTCCTGATAGAAGCCAACAGTTCGTAAGAGGTTTGAGATGAGTGTAAGGATACAATTTGCCTAGAGAGTGCCTGAGGATCAAGACAACCTGACTTTCCACGGAATGAGTCTGTCAGCTGGCATCTTGCAGTAATTGCTTCCCATGGCAGGACCTTACCAGCCGAGGGAGGACTGCTCTCGTCAACCCAAGAATCAATTTCTACAGTAGCTGAATGATAATTGTTTGCTAAGGCTCGGGGAACTTGTTGCCAAGCCTGAAAAAGGGGCTGAAGCTATGATTGGCACTCATTAACCCGGGATTTGGATTTGATCATTTACCTTAGTAGAAGAATGTGGTGGGGTAAAGGAGGGAGGGGACTGCAAAATGTTCTTTTGTTTGGAAGAAACAAATGAGATCAACTGCAGAACAGGTATCTGAATGTCAAGCCTGAAACCATATCTGTCTTCACTCAAAGGGACCAAATAGCATGCACTATGAGATGATTTGAATGCTTTCCTTCAAGTAGAAACATCTCTTTGGATTATTTTTTTTTCCTGATAGGCACCTTTGTTTGTGTATTTTGTTCATTATGTTAAGTACATCCTGATGACTGATGTCCTGAAGTTAGGTTGCTGGATTACACAATAAAGAAAGGGAGAAAAGACATGGTATAAGTCCAGAAGACTAACTTCTGACTGCAGACTTTTATGCCCAACTCCAGTTGTATTTTGTAGTGTTAGCTGGCTGGCTGTGTGTGGCATGGCATGTTCTGATCCTTGCTAAAGTACGCCTAATGCTAAGAGAGGTATTATGACTGCCAACATACCTGTCATGCAGCATTTTAGCAGGTGGACCAGACAAGCAGAATGTGATTTAGAGTATGAGCCTCTGATACTGCCTTCACAGCTGTGTTTCCTAGTGTCTGCTCATTATTTATGTGACCTTTCAAAGACTACTGACAGACATATAAACACTTTTTTTTTTTTTTCCTGTATTACAACAAGTGTATGCATATCAGCCTGCCAGTGCTGGTTCAGGGAGAAGCACAGGGCAGTGACTAAGTTGGTAGTGTGGTGTTTAGATGACTGCTTCAGAGTCAAGATCCATCAGGAGCCCTGTATGATCTTTCATACCCGTCAATGTTTTTTCAAATGCCTTACCAAGCTCTTCACCTCAGCCCTGTCTTCTACTCTACATGCATATGTGCATTACCAGCAAAAAGCAAAGCCTCTGTTTCATGTCTCTGTTCTCACCAAGGCCATTCCCTTCAAGTCCTTATGTGTTAGGGTCTCTAGAATGGCAAAAATGTGAGTGAAAGTGGTATAAGGGTGGCCTGAAAGTGGTCCAAGGGTGACTGTGCAACCAGTGGTGGCTCTAATGAGTTTTAGCTCATAGGGATCTCAATAGAAAGTCTTGTGGCAGGCATTTCTGCATGTTCATGTGCATATAATGCAATGGATGCCAACAAGAACAATCTTGTTCAAAATAAGATCTGTACAGTTTTATTTGCTATCTAGATGATACTAACAAGACAAGGGTAACTAGCAGCTAAGTGTCGGAACAAAAACTGACATTGCAGTTTTCTTATATGCACCCTTTCAGTGCTCATCCCAGGTTGTCTCATTAACAGTGTCCCGTGAGGCTCAGCAAAGAGAGATAGTGTATGGATCCTGAAGAGGTAGGAAGGATGTCCTCTCTTGCATAACTTTTCAGCACTGGAAATGCAGCAAATATGTAACTCTCCTGCTCAGGCTTGGTTTGCAGCTCTTCAGTTGCCTGGTTTGCATGCACAGTAAATTTTGTTTGCCTATCCACACTTTTAGAGAAAGAACAAAACAATCCTTAGAACTGGGGAATTGGTTCGTCGTAATCTGGAAGGATCTGTACTCAGCCATGGTCTCATTTCCAACCTACAAACCACATGGGCCCATTTAAATTGTTTCCTATCCATAGAGATTTTGGAGTATTTTTTTTTCACAACTTTTCTTTTCTTTTCTTTTCTTTTCTTTTCTTTTCTTTTCTTTTCTTTTCTTTTCTTTTCTTTTCTTTTCTTTTCTTTTCTTTTCTTTTCTTTTCTTTTCTTTTCTTTTCTTTTCTTTTCTTTTCTTTTCTTTTCTTTTCTTTTCTTTTCTTTTTTCCAGGGAATTTCTACTCTGAACTTTATCAGGTTGTTGTTTCCAGTACATTCTGAATGCAAACCTGGTTTGTCTGTTTATACTGCATGGTGCAGACAATGTCACATTCCTTATACTCCCTTAGCAGATCAGTCATGTCCTCAGTGGCAGCAATATCTTGGTATATGGATGTGAATTAGGCAGTTAGAGTAACTAATTGCTGGACATGCTAGCTTGGAGACAAATATCTTGCAGTGAAGTGATATGTAGAAACCTCCATCTTAAAAATAAATTCCCTGTTCTATGCCCTTCTGGTTTGGGCAGGTTCACACAAGATGCTGGATGACTTGATAGGAACTGAGTAGGTTCAATAGCTTAGTAGATACAGAATCCCTCAGATACTGCAGACTGCTTCTTTAGTTCATGTGACAATTATATCTCAATTTGATCAGAGGGGAATACGTTTCTTCTTTTCTAAGAGTTTGGACATTACATCCTGTACCTTCAGTGCAGGTCTACCAGCAAATCAATGTGAACAGATGTCAAGTTACAGAATCCCAGCCTGGCGATGGGTTTGCATTCATATTCAACTTGGGGAAAGCAGCTTTGTAAAAATGCCAACTTTTTTAAGATTCACAGCCAAGAAAGTTATATTAAATGAATCTTGCACATGCAAAAAGCCACAGTCTCTTATTAAACCAGTCCCAAAAGAGCTGATGTCCTTTAACTAGAAGGACATATTATCTAAGGAACATGATTTTCAATCTAAGTCTAGAGACTTATATATGTAATATATGCACGACCAATGAAAACAGTGATTTTATGTCTGACAGTACTTTCTTCTGTATTTTCTAACTGGTTATGAACTGCTCCTTCTTAGTGAGCAGATATGGTACTTCACAAGGGATTTGGAATATGAATGACTGCTGTTCTTTATACTGAAAGAAACAGTACACAGCTGAGTTCTTCTGATCATGCATCCAGTGGTTTGTATAAAACAACTGGGGTGACATGCCTCTTTGATGTGTCAGACAGATTTAATCTGTGAACCCGATATTTTCACAGAATAAGGCCCTTAAATGAGTATCTTCAAAAGAACTGTGTGCCTCCAGCTGTTCTGGAGGGGTGCTGCCTAGCCACAGATGCAAAAGGCTAAAAGGAGTGACACTAGTTTGAAGTCCAAGTAATTTGTCTTAAACTGTGGGTTTAAGACGCATGAAAAAGCAGAGAAGAAACCATGCTCCGTGAAGTTAAATCAGAGTGTTGCCATGAGAGTATTTTGCAACTGTGCTCCATTTTGATGGCCAGCCTGGAAAAGGCAATGGCCTCTAACCTGCACTTATGATTTTGTTGGTGCTACCTCTGTACTTCCACCAGGTAGCCCTGAAAATATAGAGGCCGTATTATCCAAACAAACGTAGAATCACACTTCTGTGTTTCCCATGCTCCTCCCCTCTGGTCTGCTAGTGGAAAGCAATGTGGCACTGCTTATCTCTGATGTACTTTTTTCAGTCAATAAACATTTACATTCCATACCTTTCTTTTCCACATTCCTGCAGAATTACAGGAACTGTAAGCATTTGATTTGTACCTGTATTTTCAGATAGCTTACAGAGAGTTTGAATTATGTAACTCAGTAAGATAAGGATAAATCCCTGCACACTACCTTGAAAATATGTGGTTTAAAGTGAACATTATAGCATCGAAGTGTTGCACAGCCAAGTGTCTTTGAAGGTTAAATTGATGAAATATGATGAAATTAACAAAGTGAAACCTTATATCCAAAGATGTTTTGTTTGTTCTTGAATAGAGCATCTTACATCAAGATCTCTATTTGAATGTCCTTACAGCATACCAAAATAATAGTGTTAGGGAAAAAAAAAAAAAAAAGCACATCAGGTTAGATATTTTGTGGTTAATGGGTTTTGCTGTGTTTCATTTCAGAAAAAGCAGTTCAAGAAATGCTCCCTAGTTTATGTTCTCCTTGGAAGAAATCCTAATCCTAAACCTAAACTGGAATTAGTTTTCTTCCAGTGTCTAAATCACCCTGTATACAGAGGCCTTCATTTATATAATTGGAAATCATTGCAGTTATTGTGAATCTCTCTCTCTCTCTCTCTTCATCTTTCTGCTGCACCCATAATCTACAACATCCAATATGTACGTTTGTCACTACTCTCTTGTGGAATGAGATGTATTGGAGTGTGTATGATAATTTTAATTTGCAAAAGCTGCCTGAAAAGAGGATACAAATTCAGCTCACATATGACTGATGGCTAACAGGATATTCTCTGTTACTTCAGGTGTTACAGGTATCTTCTGGAGAAGAATCTCCAATGCCCATGGCAAATCATGGGTAAGATCTATTCTGCCATAAATCAGTGAAGTTTCAAAAAAGCAAGGTGATTCCATGGTGCAGCCCCAGTAATTAATTAACAATGGTGCCAGGTTCTAGGCATGAGCAGTGCTGACATTTGCATCTTTTTCCTAAATGACTAGACCAGCTAAATTTACTTCAACATTTCCTCAGCAATTCCTGAATGACTAGATCAGCTACATTTATTTCAACTATAATAGCATTTCCTCAGCAATCACATTCTCTGCAGGAAAATAATATGGACTTAGAACAACATTGATTTAGAATATAGATCGATAGCCCATGAGGATTTTTGTTTCAATGAGAACCTATGAAGCTTTCCAAATTTCATGTGGGCACATCTGTTAGTCTCCCCTCCATTTGGTGGATTCTGAGTCAGCAGGACTCAAGCTGTCCCCTGCCAAAAGCCACACAGCTGCATGAATGAGGTGCTGAACTTGACCTTATAGGCCCAGCTGGCTTGTGGTTCCTTGGAGAATATTTTTATCCTAACACTGATATTTGTCTTCTTTCAGTATATAAATCACTCCATGTACAGTCCTTACACTCTACTTACACTGATGGCCATTATATCATCATAATGCGTAGTGTTATTATCTTGGCCTCTTCACTGTTACACGGTATTATTACTTTTGAATTGAAGATGGCTCCTTTCCCACTGGCTTGGAGCACAAGGATACAAATACATCTCTCTCTGTGGAGAGCAGTGTAGGCATGAGCTATACCTAAGGACAACTAGGCCAGGGGATTACCAGTTTTAACTCATTTCTGTTTTGACCACCCTCTTCTTTGATGCTTCTATGGCTGTGAACCACCAGGTAGAAATCCAACCCACACCATTTTTTATGATGCTATCACAAACATTCAATGCCTGTTTATTTGTCAGTGGTGAATAGCTCTCCATTAAAAAAAAGAAAAAAAAAAAAGCCCAAAGTCACTGTTATCAAGCCGTTTACTATGAGTAAAACATGGTTTTCCTTACTATATGATATAGTTTCTTACCTCTTCTACAACTCAACTGCATGGAGTCTTCTCTGCAGCAGTGCTCTGGTCACACATCCCTCTGAAAGGGCCCAAAGCCTCCATATTCTGTGTGTTCCCCATGGCCTATAGAGGGAAAAATAAATGTCTCACTTAATTTTTTTGTTAGAAATCACAACGAGGCAAACTCTTCACATACACAATATGTGAGGGGGATTTAAATGTTTGGGAAAGGTTGTATTCCAGTGCACATCACTGGAAGACTGCCAGAGGCAGCCTGGAGCCAGTGAGGAGAAAAGTGTTTATTGTGGTCAGCATGGTAATATTGAGGGCAGCAGGGACAGACCAGAAGGAGACTGAAACTATAACAGCTGAATGTGGAAAGTACACAGAAATTATAATCTAATAATGAGCCTCTGATAAGGCAGGTGTGAGGATGAGATGCCTGATCACTGCAAAGGCTCAGGTAGCTACTTTCAGGAGCCTGGTGGAGGCAGAATGGCCGCTGCAGCCAAGGCAGTGATTTGTTGCTGACCTTCACGCTAGCAACGAAGGTAGGGGCAAAGGGCCCTATCCTGACACCTCCAGAGCAGCTTCAAAACTTCGACCTCTGTGTCTTCCCAGCTCTGACTGAAGCTGCAGCTGGCAGCAGGCAGAAATGCTCTTCTGTGCTTTCCCTGCAAAAGGATTTTACAGCTATTTTTCTGCCTTGTAGTTTCCTTTCTTTTTTTTTTTCTTTTTTTGCTTTTTTTTTTCTGTCTTATTTTCCCCTTCGTAATGGAGGGAAAAAAGGTTAGATTAGAAAACTTCAATTAAGCCTTTAAAAAGACCATCTGCTGAATGCTGACTGGGGTTTCATGTAAACAAAATGCCTGTGCTGGTTACAAACAAATGATCTTATCTATTGTATTGTGTTACAAATTAAAATTAGATTAAGCCACCTACATGGTACCGCCGCTGAATCTTAAATTTCTTATGGAAACTGAATGTTTTCTGCAAGTATTCATTCGGCCTGATGAGAGCCTCATTATTTTTGTACCAGCAGTACACACTGGGTATAGCATAATCAAAGCCTGGGGGTACGTATTAATTATCCTTTTGAATAGTGATGAAATTTTAAAAAGATCTCCTTTAGGCTCACATCATCAGCAGATGAAACAAAGCTTTGCACAGCTTGTGAGCAGTGGCTCACATGTGTTTTTACATCTGTTCAGGATATTTCAATTTGAAGCGCAACAAGCCAAGTCTGGGATTAAAGACCCGGAGAAAGAGGGGGGAAAAATCTGCAACAATAACCAGACCCCACCCCTTCCTGTCTGCAGCAGAGAGGGAGAGTGCCTTCTCGGATAAAAAAAAAAAAAAAAAAAGGCTAGCTCCATTTTGCTTTTTGTTTTGGTGGTAGCAATGTTATTTAGAAGAGATGTGTAATGCTCTGAGCTGGCCACACTGCCTGTGGGTGCCAGGACTAATTATCTGGTCACCTGTCTTTGCCTGCCTGTAGCAGCATTCAGAGAGGTGCCAGTTTACGCTGTTAGTACTAGGGGCTCTCATGCGAGTTCACTGCTGTTTTCCTCTCTGGGATGGATTACAGTCAGGTTAAAGAGAGGAGATGTTTGTGCTTACCTGGATCCCTGCAAATCCATGCTTGCCAGCTTGTGAAAAATGGGAAAATGGGTATGCCCTTTGTCAAGAGGGTTATGTTGTTCTTTTTGAATGGTATCAGGCTTACATTGTAATTGCTTTGCTGGAATGTAAAAGGATCATTTAGAAATATTTTTTTAAGACATGTTGAAACTGTGAGCCACAAATTGCACAGATTAAGTCCTACTGCTATGAAGAGTAAAAGCAAAAGTGGTCAGTCAGAGTGGAGATGTATTAGCTTTCAGTGGGAAAGGATTGCTGTGGTTCGGTGCTCAATCAAAGGACTGGATTTTCAGGCAGCCACAAAGCTAGAACCCTTCTGAAGTCTGTGTGAGCTCTGACTTGATAGACACTCAAAGATCAAGCTGATCATGTTTACAACTCCGTACACATATTGCTATTTGGTGGGTCTTCATTTCATTTTCCTTTTTTTTTTTTTTTTTTTCCACCGCATCTCCTGAGAGAGAGGCAATAACCATTCAGCCAAATTAAAATAAGAGAGGCAAGGGCAGGAGGACATGACTGGAATCAGTGCTGTTGACCAGATATGAACTTAGGTCAGGTGTTTTGTTGTTGTTGTTGTTTTTTAAAGTTGATTCATTTTTACATAGCACAGGGCGAATTCTGCATTCACATATGCTGATTTCTAAAGACACATCATGGTTGTAGCCTAATACGGTATCCAGAGCTTAATTTTATGAATGGTCTTGAGTGAAAGTGGTATTAATCTGCTTGCAAATAGTCTGTGCTGTACAGATTAGAACACATCCTTCAGTTATGATAGATCAATTCTATCTAATTGCTCTAAAAGTATAAAGACAACACTAAAGGTGAGCCATATAATCTATTTGAAATTCTTATTTCCTTGGTCATGTACAGTATTTTTGAAGCAGAATAATCTTGTTAAAGGACATGACTTATAATTCACTTAGTGAGTTGAGACTGGAAGAGTCATCTCCCTCTGTGGGCCATTTTGAGATACCATAAGCATCTCTCTGTTGGCATATGTTGTAAAACAAGCAGGTCTCAGGGAGGCATCTAGACCCCCAAAATCTCTGTCCCCTATAGGCCAGCACACAAGTCAGGGGGAGCTGCACAAACAGGGAGAGAGCACAGTTATGTTCACAAGTCAGAATGGAGGGATGTGAGCCCTTTCCCACTGATAGGACAACAATGACTTAGCTCTAAGACAAGCTCTGTCTAGGTAAGGAGGTAAAAGACCCTACGCTCTACTTTTCAGGCAACAAATGAATGTTGTCATTATTAAAAATTAATTATGATAATGTGTTGAAGACTACACTCCAAGTTGTGTGGTTGTTGTAAAGTAACAGCTGTTGCTGTTCTTTCTCTAGCTCAAGCCTGCATGGTCTGTCATTTACTATTCCTTACAGAGTCCAGAGTATGGATCATAACAATATAAATATGGATATATGCTTAAAAACATGATTAAAAATAGTTACTGCTCATGGACAGTAGCCAATTTGCCAACATGAATAAAAGCAACACTATTTTTAAAAATGCAGCACGACATATAATGGACAAGCCTGTAAAATTCAAATAATGAAACTTTTTTCAGAGGTAGAAATGAGTGAGTGTTAAAATCTGCTTTCCTATAAAATAAAAAGTGACCAAAAGTTTTTTTTTTTTTTCCATATTTATAAAAAGGTGCTTGCAGGCTGAGACTTTGCATGCCAAGTTTCAGCCTAAAGCGAAATTTAACAGCTGAGTTATAAACCTCTAAAAATAGGGTTTTGTAATGGAAGTGCTGACACAACTTTATCTATCACAGTGAGAATGGCACAGCTATAATCAAAAGTACATAGTGTACTTTGTCTTTGACTAACATAAATAGATGTCGGGATGGCCTCCAATACAGTTCTCCATGTTATTTTGACTCCAGCACAACAGAAGCAATTCCTTATTCTGGCACTCTGAGACAAATTATCTAAAATTATAGGGTCCTTGGATTTCTCTACAAATAGCACCCAAACACCCTCACATGTTGCTGTCAAGTGGCACTAAGAGCTTCAGCTGTTGTAAGAGACCATACCTTGATGCTGTCCTGTGGGACTGAATTGCTTGTTTTTCTGCTTTATTTCATCAGGTGGATGATCAGTGGGTTTCCACTGAAGTATGAAGGCAATGTCCGCCAACTAGTCCAAGCCTTTGGCGTTGGGGTGCCTTTAAATTGTTAGATACTGCTGTGGCTTCTTATTTTTGTGGTGACTTCTGTTTTTAATGACACTTCATCGAATAAGTGCTATGTAATTAAACTTTTATGACAAGACTTCTTTCTTTTTCCAACCCTTCTGTAACATTTCTAGGAAAAAAAGGGACATATTTATGTATTTCATGACACTTAGCTTTTGACTGTTAAGTCACCTTGTTGGGTTGATTTTGCCTCCCACCTCTTTTTCCTGTTTCTCCCTTCTCCCCGTGTATGTTGTTCTCCCTTTGTCTCTCTTTACCCTTCTCTCTCTCTGTAGGACTCCTTTCCCCACCTGTCTCTTTCCCCCCATACTTTGTGTCTGTGTCTGTTTCTGTGTCTAGTGGGACTTCATTCTGAGGTTCTTGCACATCCAGCTCACTGAACTCAGTGACAGTTTTGGGTACTCAGTGACAGATTCCTAACTTCTGTCTCTCCTTTCCTAAAGCACTTAAGGAGTTTAAAGCTAACAGATGAAAAAAAAAAATGCAAAAGTCAAGCACCTTATTTTGCAAACACTTCCACACATGTGTAACTCTGTGAGTTATGGCTGTTATGGGTTTAGTCAGAGAGACGAGTTGAGACACAGCTTTGTGAAATACTTATGATTTGACTGTTTTTGCAGACAAAGAGTCAAGAATTCCCTTGTACTGGTATAATGATACTTTGTGTAACTTCTGGGATGTTCCGCCATCTTCAAAAGCTACAAAGGTGGTCTTTAAAAGTGAATTCTGTCTAAAAAGAGGATTCCTCCCATAGAATGTGCTCGCAGTGCAGGGAAATTCCCTGCACCTATACTGATGCCAATAGGAATGACTCCTTTGGTTTCTCTTCCAGGACATTTAACTGATTTTACTATTGCCGTAGCAGTTTAACCAGGAGGACTGTTTCAGAGACAAATATGGGTTACACATTGCTAACCATCAGGTGACAAAAGAAATAAAGCAGGCAATAAGAAATAAAATAAAATATCTGATAGAAGAAACATGAAATAACTTCTTTATTCTAAATAAAATACTTTGTAGCAAGGATGAGAGGAAAGTTTTATTTTTAAAAGCCATATCTTTTTCAGTAAAAAAGAAAAAAGAAAGAAAAAAGAAAAAAACACAGAATTTTATTTAGATGAACTTGAAACTGAAGATTTCAACAATTTTAATTCTATTTTCCATATGTTTAGTTTAGAAATTTAGGGAGGTTTTAGGGTTGAAATTGTAGGATGTTTTTGAAATATCCTAGCACTTCATAAATATTTTTGAAATTATCATTGAAATAATTTTAAATGAATTTATAATGCTTTTTTTTTTTTTTTCTCTTTGAAGGAGGCCAGTAGGAGGGGAAATTGAATGAAGATTAAATAAGAGATATACTTGTATTGCTTCTTGTATAATAAAATGGCAGATATGTTTAACTTTCTGTGTTTCTGCCTTAATTCTTTGCTTTTTATCCAGGTCCATGGAATAATGATAAAAAATGCACGGTGTCCTAGGACAGCTCCTGTCTTCAGGTGGCTCCAGCTCTTGGTTTTCGGCCTCATGCCTAACACAATTCACCCGAGGCATAGTGATATCCCAGCATAACACAAACCTTGTCATGTCTTATTGCTTAAATAACACAATAAGGAAATTAAAAGGCTTGCTGCTTATGATTTTCATTGTTAGGGCTTATGAAGTCTTGAAGAATTTCAGGAAATTGA
>VXAA01006524.1:37521-76438 GCA_013399115.1 Anseranas semipalmata
TAATGCCAAAGTCCCTTCAGCAGGAGGCAGCACAAAGGAAATCAATGGTGCTCCTCTCAGGTGCGCTGCTTCGGTGAGGGAAGCAGGGGAAAGCATGTCAGGCTCCTCTTCCCCCCCGCTGTGTGGCCTGGGCATCGCCCCCAGCATTGCACTTGTTGCCCCCAGCCGTGTTGCCAGCTGCCGTGTTAGGAGTTTCACCCCAGTCACACGCAGCAGGCACCAGGCCTCCTTGTGCGAGAGAGCTCTGCAGCTCTGCGCTGTGCTGGGACCTCCGAGTTCAATAACACCCTTGAGTTTGGCCCTTGGGAAAAATAAATAAATAAATAAAGAGGGAAGCAAAAAAAAGCAAAAATACAAAAGCAAAGGCAGGGCTGGTTGCTGCTCAAACAGGCTATGAAAGGCAACAAAGATGGCAGCAGGAGAGCAGCATGGAGCTTTGCCCTTCCCCGGCCTGCCCTGCCCTGGCCTGCTGCTCGGGGCCACGGCGCTTGCCATTCCCTTGTCCCAGCCCAGGTGAGCATGGCTGGATGGGCAGTGCCACTGGCTCCTGAAGGGGTAGCGGTTCAGGTCCGAAAATAAGCTTGGCCTTGGGAGAGGCCAGCCTCGGTGCCTGAGGAGAGAGCACCTCCTGCCTCCTGCTGGCGCACCGTGGCCTGAGGCCTGCTGCAGGGATGGACAAGCAGCATGCAGGGAATAAGAAATGGGGGAAAAATAAGACACTTTTCATCCAGCACCACTGGTTGGGGAGGTTTACATTGACCCGGTTTCCCCTCCAGCTCCAAGAGGCCACCTTGGCCATGGCTGCCCTACTCACGATATAGTGGTGCCCATTCCTGCACAGGAGACCACTGCTGCCGTGTTTCACTGGCTGTGTAAGAGGTCTGCTTTTTAGCCACATAGGCAAGAAAATTTTGGTCTTAGTGCAGAAACTCTTCTGAAGACAGCAGTCAGTGTAGCGTGCGCTGCCAGCACACAACTGGGTGGGATATGGCTGCTTCAGCTTTACCCCAGGATCTGATCACTTACAAAGACTTCAATTAGATCCATCATGTTATCTGAATGGTTATTTTGTGATTTAATTCCCCTTGCTTTTTCACAGTGGTAATTAAACGAGAAAGAAAAAAAAGAGACAGATTAATTGATTGAACTGGTTCCAGGAGAAACCATTATTCCTGTTCCTCTTCTGCTCTATATGGTGTTTAAACAACTCTGAAATGGAGCTGGGTGAATCCTGCCAACATATTTTTGTGAGCGTTGCTTTGATTTTCGAATGAATTGTCTTCATCTGCTTTTATTCCCCTATTGCCTTGGCTTTATGTGAACATTTGTACAATCTAGTTTGCTCATGAAAAGAAAAAAAAATAGCTAACATGTTTCAACATGCTGAAAAATGAATTTCGTTTCTGTGAGTTCGAGTTATATAGTAACAGGACCAAAATAGTGTCATGCAACAGACCAATAATCACTAATGACATTGTTCTGATATGCCACAGTGCAAATGAATAATACTATGTCATGGATCAGACAAAATTTATGAAAACTATTTAACTGAAATCATAAACAACAGAAACTCTGTATTTAGAAAAAGAGGTGAAATGTACCAAATAGTGCAGTTATTGCCAGTTATTCACTCTTTTATTGAAAAGATTAAGAATATTTTTCTTTCAAATTGCATTCAGTTAATGTACATTTGTAAATGTGATGGCAGCAAGTATAGAGCATATTAGTCAAATCTGTGTTTAGGGAATATGAATAATACGTATTAATCATAAAAGTCCCTTGGTAGTAACAACTATACTTACAGATTTTTTTAAGTATTTTGAAAGGAAGGAAGGAAGAAAGAATAATCACATAGTAGTACATATTTAAGAGTATTTTGTAAAAAAAAGAAAAATCAACATTAAGGAAATGCAGTTTTTCATCTGGATCTAATCTATAGCTTCATAAAATCTCTTTGTTGAACAATTATTCAGACACTGAATAAATACAGTACTAAAACTTAGAATGAAAGTTTCCAGAAAATTTGAAAAATAGGCGAAAAAAGCCACTTAGTTACCTTCTCTCCATCTATAAGAAAGATTACTAATTTAGTTTGTGTTAGTACGAAACTTTTCTTTTTAAATTGATTTATGGCACATATCAGATTATATAAAGTTATAGAAGGGCTGAAATTTTTCAAAAGTACCTTTTGAATTTTTTTAATGAGCAGACCTGATGTTTAGAACAATACATTTCCCTAAATCATGAGTCCTTGGTTTAATCTTGAGTACTGGGATTCCTGTTTCAGTCTGGATGATTGTTTACCTCAGGAATGTGCTATGGATCCTCTTCCCTCCCAGAATGACCTATATGTTTGGAAAAAGCATTGTGATTTGGAATCTCTCAGGAAGAACACAAAAGGCAAATTAGGATGGTAAAGAAAAAAAAGAGGGAGGAAGGAGGAAGTTTCTTGATCTGTTCTTTCACCCGGGATGCATCTGGGTATACACAGAATCTATACAAAAGTCTCAGTTTTAAGAAATAACTGGATTTCTTTAGAAATGATGTAGAAAACAAGATTAAAAAATGGCTTTATTTTACAGTATGCAGATTTCATATACAGTTTTCTGTAAAATGTGACCAGAGTGTTACACAAACTCAATACTGGGCTGTGCTGGGGAAAAAAAAAAAAAAAAAAAAAAGGTTTAATTCTAGGATGTGCTAAGACGAATATCATATATAAGTCACAGGAGGTTTTATCTTACTTCATGAGAAAGGCTTTTGTTGCAGTGTCAGGTCAGGCACAGCTCTTTGAGAATGATGTAGGCAAACAGCAGAAAGTCCAAGAGTATTGTCTTAGAAAAGTTGAGCAAAAGAAAAGGGTTGTTTTGGTTTAGCCCCAACAGACAGCTGATTGCCACACACCTGCTTGCTCACTCTCCCCAGGTGGAATGGGGGAGAGAATTGGAATGGTAAAAGTGCAAGAACTCATGGGTTGAGATAAGGACCGTTCGCCAGGTAAAGCAAAAGCTGCATGCGCAAGCAAAGCCAATCAAGGAATTCATTCGCTGCTTCCCACTGGCAGGCAGGTGCTCAGCCACGTCCAGGACAGCAGGGCTCATCACGCGTAACAGTTTCTTGGGCAAACGCCACCACTCTGAATGTCCCCCTCCTTCCTCCTCCTTTACGCCAGCTTTTATTGCTGAGCATGATGTCATATGGTATGGGACATCCCTTTGGCCAGCCTGGGCCAGCTGTCCTGGTTCTGTCCCCTCCCAGCTCCTTGTGCACTCCCAGCCTCCTGCTGGCAGGGCAGCACGAGATGCTGAAAAGTCCATGACTCTAACAGAGTAGACAGTAAACACTACTCTGCACCAACTAAAAACATCGGTGTGTTATCAACACTATTTTAATCAAAAATCCCAAACACAGCATTTTGTGAGCCTCTACGAAGAAAATTAACTCTGTCCCAGCCAAAACCATGACAAGGGTGAAAATGTTGGCACCTGTGGGATCTAAAGCATGTGGAGCCATGACACCAATATTTAAAGTCATTACCAATCAGGGGATGGTTTCTGTCTTCCTCTGGGGACAGAGCAAGGAGACTGTGTTTAGATCCCGGAGGGAAGTACAAGTGAGACCAGGTGTTTCCCCACCTGGTCTTGCTCACAGGGCACCATGGAGGGAACTCCTGGGGGCCCCCTGCCAGCACTAGGGCCAACCCATGTGTGGTGGTTTCAGACTGATGGGAGCTCTGCTCCACCATGCTGCTCTCTCACTCACCCTCCCCAAAGAACATGGGAAGAAAATGTGATGGAAAAAGGTTTACAGGTTGAGATAAGGACTGGAAGATCACTCATCGATTACTGTCACTGGCAAAACAGACTTAGCATAGGAAGATTCCTCAGATCCACCCTCTTCTATATCCTCCACCAGAACAGTGCAAGGGGAAGGGGAGGGGTTGCAGTCAGTCCCTAACGCTTCATCTCTGCTTCTCCTTCACGGTCACTCTCTGCCCCTGCTCCAGCGTGGGGTCCCTCCCATGGGATGCCGTCTTTCCCAAAGTGATCCTGCGTGGGCTTCCCATTGACAGCAGTTCTTCAGGAACTGCTCCCATATGGGTCCATACCACAGGGTCCATCCCTCAGGACCAAACTGTTCCAGCATGGGTCCCCCGTGGGTGGCAGCTCCCGCCAGCCCTCCTGCTCAACCTGGGCTCCTCTCCACAGGCTGCCTCACAGAGGCCACCCCACTACCAAAATGCTGCCACGTAAGTCCAATACATCATGGTACCCACCTGGGCTAGGCACTGGGGATATGTGATGAAGGCATCAACTCTGAAGGTGCTTATTCACCAGCAAACTCATGAGGTCTCAGGTAAGACCCACCAGCTGCTCTCAGTCAAGTTTCCTTTTCCACAGCCTCCTTCCCTTTGCTACACAGAAACAGTGGCCCAGGTTTCAGCCTAGCAGGAGGAAGCCTGTAAAGAAATGCTGACACTGGTTTAAAGAGCTGAAAACATTTTTAATGAAACATTTTGAAGTTCATTGAATTTATCCACAGATTTCTGATTTGCAGCAAATATGAGTTTATTAATATTTTTCACATTTATAAGGAGGTTGACAAGAAGTGTTTTGTTTGTTTGTTTTGTTTCATTTTCCCTAAATAAAAATAAACCTAGGAGATGGGTCTTTAATCTGTCTCCCTCTCCTGAAATAAATAAATCTCCAGATTTTTCACTGATGGACACCATTACCTGACCACCTGGCCCCATCTATGGGCCTCATGCAGGGAGGCACTGTGGTGTCCGAAACTCTGCATGGGAGGTGAGTGTCTTTCCCTATACACCTCTGAATTCAGTCAGATAAAGGTTACCTCCAAAATGTATGCATAACACAAGGGGAAGAGGAGGCCTAATTTAGTTAGAGAATTAAAATGTGCTGTTTGGAGGTAGCTGGTAACTTTGTGACTATCTGTGTACATGAGAGCTTATAAATCCTAATTGCTCAACAGCGCCTGATTGCAACCTAATGGCTAGAACAGATTTTCAGCCAAGAAGTGGCGGGGGGGGAATGCCTCCTGGCAGAGCACAACTAAATACATGGAGAAAATAGTTGTTATTTCAGGTGCTGAGGTTCCCAGTAGAAAATAAGTTTAATTAATTAATTTATTTTTCTAATTTGCGAAAATATGCCTAGAGTGACCTCCAGGCACACGTGCAAAAGCCATAAAACCAGATTCATTCATTAACCATCTGACACAAAGTCAACCAAGGATAGCCAAATAAACAAATAACATGTGAGGAAAACTCAGACTCCTCCCTTCCAACTGTCCGTAGGAAAAAGCCTTCGAGATTGAACACACTTGTCAGCATGTCTTGGGCTCCTTGCTCACTGCCTTTTTCAGGTGACAGAGAGAATGGAGTCTGAAATGTGGTGATGAACCCTCTCATTTTTGAATTAATATTCATGCCATTCAATTAAATACCATAAATGAATGCATATTTTTTTCTCTATTTTATTTTTTTATGTAACGTGTGAAATAGGAACCAGTTACAAAAAAGAGTGTGTAAAGTGTTTGGATCTCTGGGACTGGACAGGGAAATCAAGGATTTATGGCTTCTGCTCCAACCCCTGCCACTCTGCTGCTCTCTGATTGTGGGGAAGCTGCTCATCTAGAGTGCTTAGATGTACAAAATGCATTACACCATACTCGTCAGATTCTAGTAATTCAGTGTATTGCTCTTTTGCCAATGTGTGCTCTTTGAGTTTCTCTAATTGCTACAGGATGCTATAAACAGTGAAACTAGTTGAGGAAAAAGATGCACCTCAATAACGCAATTACAGAAGTAACAGAAGGAGCCCAGCCTCTCCCTGAAGCACCAGGGAGCGTCAGACTCCTGTGGACAGGTGACAGTGGTGCTGAGACCTTAGTGCTTTACACCTTTCCCAGTACTTCCACGTGATTGCAGTGACTTTGTCCTTGCGAGGATCTTTGAGGTCCCTGCAGAAAGCACCTATCAGGACTTGAAATGCTGTTATCATTCTGATGGCACCAGCAGCTACAACTTTACTCTTGCAACACCCTTGCTTTGCATTATGAAATAATATGTTATGGTTTAGTTTATAAATAACCATTTTTGAAAACGTGTATATCAGCTGTTTGACAAGCATGTTTTTCCATGGTGATGAATACAGGTTTGTGTCCAAACATCCCATGTATACCCCTATTTATAATCACGTGAAAAAAGAATCCTCTGGGGCTAAGACTTCATATTTAAGTTCTAACAGACAAGGTTCTGTTCAAACTGGAGCTCCATGGCTGTGATGGACACAGAACAGGGCAACGTATATCTGTTTTTCAGCCTAGGAGGAAATCTTCCCCCTGCTTTGCTCCCCCTCAGAAATGTTTTCAAGAAAAGATCAGACACAGTTTTTTAATGCCTGGGGAAAAACAAAACATGACCCACAATAGATTTAGGCAGTTCCGTTTTTGCTTGCTATTTTTAAAAGCATACATGTTATTTAAAAATAATTAGCTTGAGCTAATTTATGTGCAACGTATATATTGCACATATGTCTAGAGGAAACCAGAAACGGGGCTATATAATCGTAACCTTACTGCACCGAAGGCCTGGCATAATTACCATTGAGAGAGAGAAAGCCAAAGAGATTTTATCTGTCATATATATTTCCCTCATGTAAATATATTAAAACAAAACAAAAATAAACTTCTGATGCTCAGTTTAACCCAGTGTATATAGTATGTACTTCATTCCTTATTATAATAATTATTCATATTCTACATATTC
Source organism: Anseranas semipalmata (assembly GCA_013399115.1). NCBI lineage: Eukaryota > Metazoa > Chordata > Aves > Anseriformes > Anseranatidae > Anseranas > Anseranas semipalmata. The sequence goes on from VXAA01006524.1 coordinate 44,312, forward strand.
ATGTGCAGTAAAACACTTGAGACAGCAATCTGGAAGGCTGTTTTTTCAGCAGCTGCAAATTTCATCTGTTGCTCGTGAAAAAAAAAAAAAAAAGCATCTTCAAATATGCACATGCATTTTTCCTTGACTGTCTCTGCATGGCAAGTGAGGCTGTATAGGGTGAAAGTAGTTTTTATTCTGCAAATGTAAGCAAGTGCATCTGTAGTCTTCTGGCCCTTTAAAATGTAATTAGCCAGTATAATAAGGCTGCCGTGCATGTGTAATATCATCATATTTAATGAATCATAGGGCTGGATATAAGGAAGAATCTCTATTGAGTGGAAATCTCCCAGAGGCTTTGGTGGAGCCTGGACTGGCACATGGTTGATGCTTTTCTATTTTTCTCTCATTCAACACCAAGGCCAGCTTTACTTGCAAAGACAAGATCCAGATAAATAAAATCTGTATGAAACCTGCTAAAATAATATCATCTGAGTAAACTGATGCCTTAGGACTTTCTTAAAAGTATCTTAAGAAAAGAAACTCACTGAAAGGGAACAGTGTATTTCTACTGAGTACCAGTAAGGAACTTTAACTTGCTTCTCTGTGTCTTGGTGACCTTGCAGGAGGTAGGATAGATTTTCCCCTCTATAGAGCACACTTCTCCACATTGCAGCACATTGTAAAACACTTTTCATGGCAATGTCTTGTTTTGTTTTGTTTTGTTTCATAGATTATGCATCAGTAATTTATGCATCACATGCTGGCAAGCGGTATCACAGTATATTGCACACGCTGCTAATGTGAGACAGAAACCTTAGCGTATTCTAGCTCTCTTCTCATATCTTGTTAGCATCTGTTTGTGGTAGGCTGGGATGATGAGGTGCTAATATGATACAGCGAAGGAAGTGTAATCCATGAACATTTTTGTGTCACATTTGTGTAATATATTACACTAATCTGACCAGACTTTCATGTGCTCTTATCCAAGGAATGCCATTCCAGCCTCTTCCCTTCCCCCATCAATTCCTTTGAAGGTTTGTGAACGATTTCCTGTACACAGCCTGTGTAAGAATGTGCACACATTCTTTCCATGGTCAAGGAAGGAGTGCTTTTTATGCCCGCTTGCTCTCAGTGTAAGAGTGTTCACGAACAAATTGCGCTAAAGAGGGAAGCATGTTCAATTATATTCTTCTTTCTCAGCCCTGAGGTAAATGAAGTAGAAGGTGCACTCTCTCCAATAAACATCAGATCCATTCAGAATGCTTTGTGCAGTGTCTGGGGGCAATTTTTTAGCAAAGCTTTTAGGAGGCAATAGTCTGCAGGTTGCAGAGCAAAACGGCTGGGATGTCTGAACAGGCAGCCATTGTTGTTGTTTTTTTTCTGAGAGGTACAGCCAACCTGTGGCATCTTGCAGACATTCTGATTTTGACCTTGTTACCTGTCCTTAGACAATTTGCCAGGTCTGTTTTTCCTATCCATGATTAGTTTTGCCCTAGACTATCTGTTCTTCAGGTGATAGCTGTCTCTTCCTATGTATCTACGCAGCTTTAACACACTGGGCTCCTACTCCTGACTAGAACTTCTTGTCAGTACTGTGATAGAAATAAATGCACTAATAAAGTAAACTCATGAAAAACAATATTGCATTATAATTATAATATAAAATAGGCTTCTTGCTGATCTGATTCAGGAAGGGAAAGCCTGTCAACAGTCTTGTTGAAAGATACAGAATTAGAAAGTCATAATGGTTTTGTCAAGTCATTGTGTATTTCTCTTCTTTGTGCATCTTCAGTGTAAGCTAAAATTTATAAGGAATAGTGAAGTAAAGGTATCTAAGACTGAAATTTGGAGCCCAGATATGTATGTCCTTATTTTAGGTATTCATCTGAGATGAGAAAGCCCTGATATCCATCATGTGGTGTAACTCTTTAGGTGGGTCAGCCTATAACTTCCCAAGAGCTGCATGAGACGCAAGATCACAGCTTGGCTATCCCTGTGGTAGCCAATGCAACAGATGCTCATTCTACCACATTAGAATCAGATTTAATGGCTGGTATTTTCATTTTTCCTCATTAGAGAGGCTAGGGCTTCAGGAAACAACAGCTTAACAGTCCTGGGACTGGTGGGAAGACTATTCCTGTGGGAAAAACAAGGAGGAAAGCAGGGTCCACGTGTTCTAATAAATTAACTGGTACCTATAACATTTCATGGTACCAAAACGCAACCTTGCACACCTCCAATCCATTGGTGTGCTTTATCCTTTATCTTGTGCTAAAGAACATTTCCCAAACAACTCCCAAACAACAGCCACAAAATACAACTGGGGGACCTACCCAGTCCAAGATGGTTAGCAGACTTCTTCTTTGGATTACAAATAGCTCTCTGAACTCCTTTCCTGGCAGTTCCTACCTTGTTTGCTTTCTAGTTCTAGTGACTCTATGTCCTGGTTTTGGCTGAGAGAGAGCTAATTTTCTTCATAGTGGCCGGTATGTTGCCATATTTTGGATTTAGGAGAAAAACTAATGCTGATAACACACCGATGTTTTAGTTGTTGCAGAGCAGTGCTTACACAGAGCCAAGGACTTTCCAGCTTCTCGTGCTGCCCTACCAGTGAGGAGGCTGAGGGTGCACTAGGAGCTGGGAGGGGACAGAACCAGGACAGCTGACCCTGGCTGGCCAAAGGGATATCCCAAACCATATGGTGAACAATAAAACTGGGGGGGTTGGCCAGGGGGTGGCTGCTGCTCGGTGTCTGGCTGGGCGTTAGTCTGTGGGTGGTGAGCAGTTACATCGTGCATCACTTGCTTTGTATATATATATGTGTATATATATAAGTATATATATATACATGTATATATATATACATGTATATATATAAGACAGAAATGGAAGGAATAATAATTGTATATATATTGTATATGTTATTATTATTATTGTATATGTAATTATTATTATTCCTTCCATTTCTGTCTTATTAAACTGTCTTTATCTCAGCCCATGAGTTTTACCTTTTTCCAGTTCTCTTCCCCATCCCACTGGGGGGGGAGTGAGCAAACAGCTGTGTGGTGCTTAGCTGCCTGCTGGGGTTAAAAGACAAGAATTTAGATGGCATTAGTTTGTTGCCAAGTGAAGGTTCATTTAAGGATATTTCTCCTTTAGTTATGAGCCAAAATGGTATATTACCATACTTAGATAGCTGGGTGAATATTTTTCTGGAATAGCACATTGTGGCAGCAAGTGGTTACACCATTAGCATCTTACAGTGTCATTCAGTATAATAACAACTCAGAAGAAATCTCAGAGGTTACGCCTAAACTGTGTGGGCCTAAGTTGGTACTTCTCAACTACTTCTCCTTGAAACATAGTCTGACCCACCCATGATTTCAGGTTAGAACCATACCCAACTGCACATGACCTTCTACTGAACCTTGTTTTTCTGTTTTGTTTTAGTGAAAAAAACAACCAACCAGCCAAACAAACAGACAAAGAAACACCACACAAATGTGCAGGTGAGAAAGAGGCGTGATGTTTTCCCTGACCCTGACAGTGACAAGACTGGCTATTGTGCCATGCAGGACTTCTGTTCAGCCCTTCAGTGCAGCTGGTGGGAACTGGAGCTGGCATGCAGTGCAAAGGCAAGCCATGCTTCTCTCTTTCCTAAGCAAGCAAGACATACGGTGTAGTGCTTTGGTATAATGAAACTTAATATTGGTGAATTAGTCTCAGCAGGAGAAGGAATGAAACCCCAAGTAAAGTGTTTGCGGATAATGCTGATGTAAAAAAGACAAGTCAATATGTATTAACTTGTTACTACAATATGGAAAAATAATGTAATCTTATTTCATGTACTGACTTCCTATTGATGTGATGAGGTTTTGAGCACAGCCGGTTTACTGAATGTCCTGCTAAAGCAAAGATGAATTAAATTAAGATAAAGAAAGTATAAACTGAAAAAAAAAAAAAAAAGTATTAGAAGCTTTTAGAATCCCCTGAGTATGTATTTTTAAAACGATTTCTTCTCTAAGAGCTACTCTTTTCCTTATGTCTTTCCCTGACAACTTCTTGCTTTTTATCTCATTTTAATAAAGAGATAGCATTTGAGGGCATCTCAGAATCCAGCATCTCAGCTTCTGCCTTTGTTGTTTAAATTACAAAAAGAAAAACACACACACACACAGAAAAAAAGAACACACAAACCCTTTCAAGAGAACCTCATCAATAGTTTTTGGGCCTCCTCTTCAGAACTCAGAGCTTCTTTAACTGACATTAAGATCAGGAAACTTGATCATCCCCTCCAACACAGAGCCCTTGAAACAGACTCCAGCACAATAATAGAAAACAATACTTTATCAGATCCTTCCTGTTGTGAAATGGATGCTTAACAATAACAGGGAAAGAAGCTATCCCCAGACTGTTGGGTAAGTATCCAATACAGGGAGTATTCAACACTGTCATAAAAGTGAAACAGTTCCTTGGTCAGATGAACTAATGCACTGTCTTTCAAGTGAAGAATGTTGGCCAAATTATGAAGGGAGTCCAGGCCAGCTGAACTTTATAGTTTGCAGTAGGCTCCACTGGGGACCTTATTTTATACCCACACAAAATAGCTTTCTCAAAGGACAAAATAAAATTGCCAGCTCAAAGCTCAAGGGACAGAAATGAAGAGCAAATTGAAAATTACAGTTTTCTTGCTGCAACAAATATGGTTTACATTTATTCATATGGAAGTTGTAGCTTATCCTGCCCCACTGAATTATTTGGCAGAAGTCATCGGACCTCAGTGGAAACAGAATCCTCACAGTGGGTCTGTGACCAGGTTTCTGTGGGAGAGAACCATAATTTCTTCATTACAGTTTTGATAAGGATCTTCTTTGTGATCTTTACATGCTTCTGCATTTTGATCTCGATGGAGCTGAGCAGCACAGTTGCTCGAGCAAAAGGTACCAGAGTAAAATTTAAAGATTCTTAAAGACAGGTGAGCAGAGCTAATGTGAGCTGCTGAAATGCTTGATGTGAGCAGGATTGTAGGCATGGAAGGAGATCTAAGGGAGAAAGTTCTTCTTAGAGATTCTTCCTAATATTTCTGACCCAAGAGTTTTGCTCATTATTTGATTTGCAGAGGCAATCTAATCATTGTTGGTGTCACTTAGTAATTCTGAGTTCAGTTCCCTAGTCTGACACCTGTACTTAGAATAATTTTTTCCAGTCTCAGTATATCCTAGTTTATTTATTTTAAATAAAACCTGTTTTGGTATTTATTCTGTTCACTAGAATGGAGTGAGATTGATTTATTTTATATTAATAAACATTATCTATATAAGATGTTACGTATATAATTTTAAATAACAATATATTCTTACATCATCTATTTCTAAGGTACATAGACACCTGCAAGTGAAATGACACACACATTTATGTAAACATATATACACGTCTAAATGATTAGAAATTACATTGGTACTTGTGAACAGCAAAAAAAAAAAAGTCACTTCTGATATCCCAGTTCAAGTAACATCATCTTTACTTCTTTCTTCTTTGATTTTTCTTTTTTAAACTTTTTTTTTTTTTTAATTTTCTCTGAGTAAGGGCCGTAAGTAAGGAAATCTCTTGGTTATCCTCCAAATTAAAACAGAACTTCATGCTCAACACACTTAGTTAAAGGAACCAGTGGCTTTAACTGGGCTATTCACCTCCATTAGAGTACAATATATTTGTCCCAGATGTGTATATAAATGTATAACATACAATATTTCTGCACAGACAACTTGATCTTTTTTGAAGACACTATATTTAAATTGTCTCTAACCAGAAGGTCTTTGTGCTCATTCTTTCATTTCTCTGACCATCTCTAAACATGTTACTTTACCCATTTTCATAATGATTCTATTCACAGGCAACTTCAAAAGCTATGTACCAGTCTTCTTGTTGTATAGGATGCAAGGGGATCCGTCATCTCAGCTAGCATCCCTGCCATTAGCCATTTATCGCAACAAAAGGCACTGTGTTAACGACACAGCTCGTCATCAATCAGTCCCGGTGCAGAAGATGTCAGATCCACTGCTGGAGAACAAGAATAATTTGGACTTTGCCTTTTGAAATGGAAAGATGGCAGAGGCTGTGAACAAAGTCACCTGGAAATTGGTTGATGATTTTCTACCTCTTTTCACATAAATAGATATTCTGGACCTCTTTTTTTTTATTATTATTTCTTTTATTTCTCTCTCTCTCTCTTTTTTTTTTTTTTTTAATTTTGCCTTTGGAAGGCACCCTAATTTTGATCATCCTGGACACTTTAGTTTTCTCTGACATTTTAAATCTAAAGGAATTTTATAAATTCATGTCCGAATATGAAATGTTGTTTCCATAATCCTGTAATGTGAAGGGCTGAGAAACCAGTGCTATAGAAACTGAAAATATTTTTAAAGAAGTATCCAGGAAATAATAGATCTACCTGCCACTAACATATATCTTTTAAAATTTTGGTCTCCCTTTTGACAAGTTTAACACCAAAGTTGAAGAATGGAGCTGTATGTTCTGATGAAATAACACCAGTTTTACCAGTATTTGGTCTGGAAATAATTGTACAGGATTTTCAAATGTTTTTTTCTCATTTTTTTTTCCCAGAATTTTGCAAAATGTTTGATTACTGGTATGTTAGTTTATCGTTATATCTTTTATTACTGCACTTTTTGATCTTTTTATTTTATTTACCTTGAATATACTACTAAGCAAAATTGAAACTTACCTGTCACTGAGGATTTCTGTACAATATAAATATATGGCTCTTTGCATTGAACTTTGGAGGGATAATATTTCTGGAGATAAAGAACTGATGTACAGTAAGACTCCAGATTTAAGGTAACCATTTTTGAGCCAGGTAAGTAAGCCTCCAGCTTGCAAGCACATGCGTAACTCATTTAACTGCAAGTAGTGTTTACTTACACTTAGTTTAAACACATGCTTAAAATTAAACATGATCATTAGTGTTGGAAGAATCAGGGCCTCTACAGATAAAAGAAAAAGTGAGACATGTAAGTTATTTGCATTCAGCTAAAGCATTCAATATGGAGTCTCATGAAAATTGGACTAAAATATTAATTCAGTTTGGTTTGAATATACATGCTCTTCTGTGGTTTGCAGAGTGTTCAAAGGAGCTTGGTAAACAGTTAAGTAGCAAGTATCAAACTAGGTTAAGGTGTCTAGTGAGGTACCATAGGGATCTCTATTAGGTTTTATTTATTTAAGTGTCATTAAGAACTAGAAGAGGGATTCAGTTAGTGAGGCATATAAAATGAATGTTAATGACCACAGTTTAATTAAATTCACAGTTAATGCTAAATTGGAAAGAAGTTGCAAACAATAGAGAAATAATAAAGATGGAGATAAGCATATGGACAGGAGAAAGTAAACTGAAGATCATTTTGAAAAAACTAATACAAGTGGGGAAAAATATTGTAATGCAGAAGGCAGATGTTACATAGGAGGAAGAAACAAATAATGTGGAGAGACCTAGGAGTGGCAGAGAATAGTAAAGTGTTCCATATAACTTTTTCATCTTAGTCTGCCTGTATTCAGAAGGTATTGTGTCATGGAGCAGCTTTCCCTGCTCCTTCTGTGCACTGTCATATGACTTTTTTTTTTTTTTTCCTTTATTGAAGTATTTTTATTGAGAAGATATCGATTGATTCATTTAATGGATTACAAAGTAAAACAACACTGTCTCAAAATGCTGAAAGAAACAAGAATTGAAGTGCAAGTAGTTACCTGAGACTACAAACACCTGAAGACAGAATGGGTTTTATATTCCAGATAGTAAAGAGCATCTTATCTATTGGTAAAAGGCTGGAAGTAAATAAAAACACCTGATATGTGTTCTTTTATTCAGTGGGAATATGGGTGGCGGGATGTGGCAGGAGGCTGTGGGGTACTGCGTGGACATTTGAAAACCATAATCATAATGATTCTACCTGACTGAGAGATATTATCATTTTAAAAAAAAACAAAACAACAAAAACAACCAACCAACCAAAAACCCCAACTCTGACTCCTAAGTTTCTATGACACAAATCATTCCTACCTATAAAATGCCACTAAGGAGTCTGTAGTGTCTGGTTTACGTGCTTTTATACTCTGTTAGGAGACAAAACTTTCTATATTTAATTAGTTTTGCTTTGTTAGTCAACCATGTGTTCTACAGTACTTGTACCTGCATCACTCACTTGGGATATGCGGAGGTGCACCTCGCAAACTTTGAAAGCTCTGGCAGAGGTGTGATTGTTGTCTTATTCTGCAGCTCTGGACAGTGCAGCTTTCAACATGAAAGTTAAAAGGAGAGTTAATTTGTTATTTTCTGCATCTTACTGATGTCCATCCCTTCCATAGGCCTCTCTGATTTATCCTCCTAAAGCTACAGAATGGCTGTAGTTGATGTTCTGTCAAAGCTGCAAGGGGAATAGCTAACAGCTGTGCATGGATTGTATTAAAAAAAAAACACATCCTATAATATTACTTGTTCCTTTCTAGTTGCAGTTGGAAATGGTACTAACAGCTGCAGTTTAGTGGTCTGTGAAGTTTAAAAGTTTTTTTTGCCTCAAACACTACATCTCCAAAGGAATATTTAGATCCGATAGTTAATACGAGATCGTTAAACCCAAACTTATCAGCTGAAATGCATCCAGTGTTATCTAATTAGCTCTGTATTTACTACCCAACATATTCTTATTTTCTTTCTCCATTTGCTTCTTGAACTCATAACTTTTGTATATGTGGATGTCTCAACATGGGTTCCTTCTTCTCTGTCCAAAAGTAAGGGTACAAAACACCCAAGGCCAACTTCCAAAATGAGACATTAGCCACTTAAAGTGAATTAAAAAATGACCGAAAATCCTAATTCAGTCACCCCAACTCTGAAAATATCACAACTTCTTCTCATTGAAGGTTCCTAGGAAACATGCTTCTCCGCATGCCAGGAAGCACCTTGGTTCTGACAGCACAGTTTAACTGGGCACCATCTCACACCAAAGTCTGAGCAGGATTCAGAGGGTGGTCTGCCTCTCCTAAAAGCCCCTGAAGCAGCCAAGCAAGCCTGTATTCTCAGAGCACACTGAAAACACTTGGATGGGAGAAAAACTCATCACAGATCACAGAGTGGCCATAGCAGAAGATGGTTTGAGCACACTCATTGTACATCAAGGGTGCCAGAGAGCATTTTACCAGGATGTGGAAGACGCACATTCAATTTTGGTCCACTTCTCCATGTGGATTGCCTGAAAAGATTGCCCGCTTTATGCATTTTATCCAATAACAGTTTCAGATAAAACACATAAATAGTCCTTTATATCAAGCAATCACCAAATAAAATACAAAGAAATAGCTTTGGATGCTCAGACTGGAGTCCAAGACTTCCTATTCCCCTGTTTCTCCCTCTCTCTTTCCCTTCACCCAACCCCATCACATCTATCAGTGTAAGACACACAATTCTGCATGCATTGGTTTGAGTGTTGTTTGTCCAGTTTGTCTTCAGGACTTAATTCTGGCAGCTGAATAAACTTGCAAAACTTGATGATTGTGTTCCTAGGTCCCTGTTTTGAATATGTGTGTTCTTACAGGGAAGCAAATAGCTTCCATCTGAGAAAAAGAGGTAGAGCTATATTGTGAGGAAGCTGATGTGGAATGCAAAAATGTAGCTTCACCTGGATAAAAGTGTGAAAAACGTAACAAAAAATCTTCTGGTTATATTTTGAGAGCATCAAACAAGTATTGTCTGGGAAACACCATTAAAAGGATAATAAAGGATAATAGCCAGTTGTAGTCACACACCTTAGAGAGTTACTAAAACTGAAATGAAAAGCAAATTACCTGAATTAGCAAGAGCATGCCTACAGCTAGTGCTTTAGAAAGTTTTCTTTTTTTTAAAGTTCTTTCTCTTCTGATGTCTGTGATAAGTGATGGAATGGAGACCCCCCCACCCCCCCCANATTTTCCTTATTATCTTTCTTTCCTTTACTTTCCCTGGCTCAAAGGTACCCTCCCCTAAGGTACACTGTGCAGCTTACAGGTGTTTGTTGTTTCTTTTATAAACATTGGCCTTGACATTAGCAGGAGAGAGCTATTTTCCTTCAGTAAGTTACAATTAAGTAATCAGGGGTAAGAGCTGCCTGTTCTTAATAGGATGATTAAGATCTATTAAAGTTAACATCTCATTTTTACTATACACATCAAGGTCTTATCTACTGCAGAAGCTTAGACTGCTGTGATGAGATCAAGAGTGAGTTTCTTTATCCTAAACTAACAGTCCACTAGGACTTGTAACAGCTTAGATGTTTTAGAGGGAAACCGCAAACCTACCATCAGATTTGTACTAATGTGAATGTAAACAAGGCCTATATAAAAATGTGCTATGTTCATGTCAAGAAAAAATCTGTGGGCTTTGATGACTAGACAAGAAGGATAAATTGGAGTGACTGCATCAGTTGACAAGGGAAAACTGACCGATGTCATCTACCTGGACTTCTGTAAGGTTTTTGACGTGGTCCCACATGACATCCTGATTTCTAAATTGGAAAGATACGGATTTGAAGGGTGGACCATTTGGTGGATAAAGAATTGGCTTGATGGACGCACCCAGAGAATAGTGGTCAATGGCTCTATGTCCAGGTGGAGGCCAGTGACGAGCGGTGTCCCTCAGGGGTCTGTCTTGGGACCGATGCTTTTCAATATCTTCATCAATGACATGGATGATGAGATTGAGTGCACCCTCAGCAAGTTTGCAGATGACACCAAGCTGAGTGGTGCAGTTGATACAACAGAAGGAAGGGATGCCATCCAAAGGGACCTGGATAAGCTTGAGAATTGGGCCCATGTGAACTGAATGAGGTTCAACAAGGCCAAGTGCATGGTACTGCACCTTGGTCAGAGCAATCCTAGACATGAGTGCAGACTGGGAGAACTCATTGAGAGCAGCCCTGCGGTAGAGGGATTTGGGGGTTCTGGTGGATGAAAAGGTCATCATGAGCCAGCAGTGTGCTCTTGCAGCCCAGAAGGCCAATTGTGTCCTGGGCTGCATCAAGAGAGGCGTGGCCAGCAGGTCAAGGGAGGTGATTGTCACCCTCTGCTCTGCCCTCATGAGGCTCCACCTGGAGTCCTTCCTCCAGGTCTGGGGCCCCCAGCACAAGAAGGATGTGGACCTGTTAGAGCGGATCCACAGGAAGACCACAAAGGTGATCAGAGAGCTGGAGCACCTCTCCTATGAAGAAAGGCTGAGAGAGCTGGGGATGTTCAGCCTGGAGAAGAGAAGGCTACCGGGAGACCTCATTGCAGCCTTTCAGTACTTCAAGGGGTCTTATAAAAAGGATGGAGAGGGACTCTTTACTTGGGTAGATAATGATAGGACAAGGGGCAATGGTTTTAAAATAAAAGAGGATAGATTTAGATTAGATGTTAGGAAGAAATTCTTCGCTCAGAGGGTGGTGAGGCACTGGGACAGGCTGCCCAGAGAAGCTGTGGATGCCCCATCCCTGGAGGTGTTCAAGGCCAGGCTGGAAGGGGCCCTGGGCAACCTGATCTGGTGGGTGGCATCCCTGCCTATGGCAGGGGGTTGGAACCAGATGATCTTTAAGGTCCCTTCCAACCCAAACCATTCTATGATTCTATGAAATTCAACAAAAAATAATTTCTAAATAACTGAAAAGAATTGCTGACAGTCACATTTTAAATGAAAAGAGTAACATTTGAAATAATTCTTGCTACTCAAACAAAAGTTTGGATGGGATCTCCCATACTTGTAATTCTGCTTGAACTTCCTGAAGGACTCATGAAAAATAAAGCTGAGATGCCTGCTGTTCTCTCTTCTACGTAGTTTTACAAAGATGGGGTCATTTATGTATTTATTGATTCTACTGCTCTTCTAGTGAAAGTGTTTAAAATGTGTATTCTTTCTCATGAGCTTTCAAGTGCCATATTTACTCAACCCTCTGCCAACAGCTTATGTTAGACGTGACAAACCAAGAAAACAAGTTCTGTGTCATTTAAGAGTAAGTCCATTTGAAGTGAAAATGGTGCCAGCCCCCACTGCTCAACTGAGTTAGTGAGATTTTTGCTGATATCAGACCCACCTTCTCTTTCAGACAAAGGACTGAAGAAACTTGGGTTGTAGGTGATTTTACATTCAGCTATGAACTATTCATCCTCTTGAGAGCTTGTTTTTAAAAAGTGTGTTGGGACCTTCAGACAAGAGAAAAACTGTAGGTGCAGGGTACAGACTCCCAGCCTAGGCAGCATGAAGTGTCAGTGCCAGGAGAAGCTGGATGTAGCACTGGACTGTAAGGGTACGCAGACATTGTGTCAGAGGACATGGTGCAGATGAGATGGTTTTAACTTACTGCTGCCCTAAACAACAGTACTATACCTGTGTTCATAAAGTTTAACCAGCTGAGAAAACACTCTGGAGAGCCTTGTAGAACCTATGCTGAGCTCCTTTCCATCACAGTTAGCTAACTGATAATGGAATAACCCAGTTTAACATTAGCTTAGAGTTACTGCTCTGGACCCTGGTATTCGTGCACTTGGATTCCAGGTTTAGAGAAGGGACCTTCTACAGGCAGTAGGCTACCAGTGGCTTTGTTGGGAAGATGTTGCTGGCTGTGGGGCTGCAGAGTGATTCCTGTACTCTGATGTTCTTTAACAAGAACACGCTCATATCTCCTTCTGGAAAAATATATGCTATGATGAACCATTTTACCAGGTTTCCCTTGAGGGATTTTCGATAAACTATTCTTGCAGGAGCAAAAAAAGAAAAAAAAAAAAAAGTAAATTTAATGGCATTTAACAGAAGTGAGGAGGTGGAGAATGTTGCCTACTATGCCCACAAGGCATTGCTGGAGACAGACGGTGAGGTGGATCCCTTTACTTTCACATTATCTTTTGTTCTCTCTGATTACACAGACAAATATCCTTCTTCCTAACCATCCAATGCACAGAACTTCACATCTGAAAAGTCCCCAGGGCTGCAAAGAGCAGTGATTCATGGACCTGTCATACATCTACTGAATTTTGAATAAAACATGTCTCTAAAAATGACCAATGATTTCATGAGAAACAACAAATGTACAAACAGTAGTAGGTATAAAATTTGAGCCAGTCCTTTAGGTTTCACTTGAAGTTCCATATGAAAAAAGTGGAGAAAAGTGGAGTACGATGAAACATTTCACACCTCAGTTTAAACCGTTGTTTTTCAAAGGAAATGTAACTTGAAACAACCATGTATTTCTTACTAAGTGGAAACAAGTGTTATGCAAACAGAGTCATGTGTGAGAGTAATTCTTATCTTGCTGCTTGGACTGTTTGGGGAATAAATTATAATAAATCCTAATCAGGTCCAAATAGACAATGGAACTCAAACCTCTGGAGCACATGGGGCAGTGACTGAAAATGAAGTAAATCAGGGTAAGTCATTGACTGCAGTAGGAAACATTCTCTTCTTGTGCATGTTTGTAGGTCAGGACTAGCAAATATACTATTGAAAGCAATATCCCTACTTCAGTTTTAAGGACTGTTTACAGATCAAAGTGCACGCATTATGAATGTGGATGTCATGTTTAAATAGTCCCTGCTTTACTACCATATAAAGTACTCTCAAAATATTTCCTTTTTTATTGTGAAGTAAAACATTCTTGGCACCACCAGTCCTCCCCTGCTCTAAGTATTGCTCCTACTAGCAAGTGGTAGATATACAAAAGTGCATATTTAAAAGTTTTCCTCTGTAGCTCACATCATCTCAAGTGAACATCAGAAAAAGTCCTAGTGACGTCATCTGGTTGTTTTGGTTGTTTAGGAACGCTTCTGAGCCTGTTACAATAACTAGAAAATACTGTGATCTGTAGATAGTCCCATGGATTTAATAAGAGTTTATATGAGGACAGCACCATGAGCAACAAAACCAATACCAGTTCGCAGTACTTCACAGGTGCACCTTCCTTTGCCTGAGGTCAGTGTCCCCATTTTTTCTAATCAGGATATGCAACTACTGTCTCCTCCTGCTCTTAACCCCTCTACTATGTCTTCAGCCATCCTTTTTCCTAAATGCTTGCCCCCTCCCTCCACTGCAGGCTGTACAGCTTTCTTTTCATTTACTTGCAAAGATGCCCTCACATGCAAAGAAGCTCTAGAGCTATAAATCCTGGTAGAGACTGGGAATGTGTTTCACAAAAGTATTGTTATTCTTTTTTTTTTCCTTTTTATGCTCTTTTAGAAGATATTAGACTTTGATCTGATGTACTATGACATTCTTAATTTCTGGTGTTTCTCTTCATCTGTCCAGCCTTCACTGCACTGGCATACAGCCTACCTTAACAAGCCTAACAGTTTCGTGTCACACTGTTATCATGCAGTGTTTTACTCCTAAACAACCTAGTCCTGAGATGCAAACAACAGTAGCTAAAAAGTAATAAGAAAGCTCTTCCTACCAATGTTCTTCCATATGGTCTCTCTTCTCCAGAAAATGTGCTTCAGAATAAGTGGACTTTGCAGTGTGTTTTGAAGGTGGGTACGTTCAGGTCAGGGTGAACTAAGGCAGGAAACAGATTCCTCACATCCTCCTTTGGTGAAATATCTGTCTTCTGTCACTTGACAGTACAGCATGGGGTTGTAGCTCAAGCATCATAGATTGGAAGATGTAATCAAGACTTCCTTTTTTTTTTTTTTTTTACCAATTTACAGGTCTTTGAACTTTTGTTGGGCCATTAACACTTTAAAAAAATGATTACCTTAAATTATCCTATTCTAACAGAATATTTTATATGAATACTTTCCTGATCTTTGAAGGCTCAGAACTGTCTAGGTTTAGCAGTACTGTCTTTAGTCTACAGTGTTTCAGATTTGTAGAGCAGATGTTATTCCACGCATTTCAGAATTTCTGTACTACTTCTTACCTTCTAAATACACCAGAAGCAGCAATCTTCAGTGAAACCCTGGAAAGTTTGGTCATCTTGACTTCAATTATTCTCTATCATGAGTCTAGATCAGGAAAAATGTGACTGGAGTCAATGCAACCATGCATGTGTAAAGACAACATGACAAGAACAAGCATGAGGCTGACCTACAAGGTGTTTCCACCAGTGTAAAGTATAAGACTTTCTGTCATCTGTAATTTGAACTTTGTCTTTTATTTTGTTCCTTGTGTTTGTCTTAGTTACACTATGGTGGTATAAGCACAAGAATATTTCTCTTGCCACTTGTAAAATGCACAATGGTGAATATATATTTTATAAACTGAAATCACAAAAGAAGCCAAGCAGAGTTTAGTCAAACTTAGCAAGCAAATATTTAGGTATAACTAAATCTATGGATAATACTTACAATCAGCTCAAGTCATTACCAGTTCAGATATAAGGGCTTTGTAAACAGAAATGCTTTCATGTCATAATGATAATACAAGGGGAATCAACATCCTTCAGCCCTATAAAATAGTTTGGAACAAAAAAACACTGGGGAAAAAAAAAAAAAAAAAAGTGGTCATTGTTCTTACCTCAGGTTTAGTCCCTAAAGGGGCAAAGTTCCCATCAGTTTTTGTTTGAGTTGACAGAGATGCACTCAATATCTCACAGAGTCTGCCCCTCACACCTGTTTGGGGTTTATTTCATCCTCCAAAGCATGGATGGCCAACTTTCGTATCTTAAAAGCTATTTTTATTCCCAGCCAGGTGTTATGGGGCCAAACAGATATAGACATATTGTTACAGTGCTTCTCCAGTAGACCAGACCAAATCCAGATCTGCACCATCTCCCTCTTACAACATGATATAGGAACAGGCCAATTGCTGACTGGCCAGTGTTCTCCCCAAGCCAGAAAAATGTCCTTACAGGCTGAGTCCAGGCCCTGAGCCATCTGTTGACTCGTTTGGCACAAGGATATTCCAAATCTCTTCCCTTTATTCTTCCTACCTCAAGGATCTAAGTGATTAGATTCCAACCTCCTTTCCAAACCACCATTTTTACAATACTGGCACTGTTTTAGCTAGTGACAACCCCTTCCTAAAAAATGAGCTTCTTCCTGTAAATTATTCTGAAAGATTCTGTAATACTAATCTGGCATAGTCCCACTAAACAGCATTACTCTTTGAAACCTTTGCTAAGAATTGCTCATCTCATTATTTTCCTCTTTTTTCATGTCAGTCGTTGGGCTTTTTTTGTGTTTTCCTTCATTTCAACTGAGATGATGTTTTAAAAAATCAGCTAGAAAATGTCTCTCTGAACTATCTCCTTCTCCTACGAAAAAGGCAAACCAATTTCTTATAATAATTGCTACAAGGTATATTCTATTTTTTACTTATACTTACAGTAAATTAAAATAACCATTATAAAAATTAACATTGTAATTAAACAGAAAGAAAAAAAACTTTTAAAGCTGAAAGGCTAGTGTCTGCTTCTAATTAGATGAGTGGAGGGCTATGTGGCATAACTTCACCGACAGCACTGGTGTTGATCTCAGAGGTATCAATTGGAAGTCAGAGAAGATGTGGGGGATGCAGGGGGCCCTCAAGAATCTGGAGGTCCTTCAAGGAAAAGACAGCTATCAACTTACTGATGTGCCTTGTCCCTGCCCACTATGATTTATTTCCCTAACATTCTTCAGTCAAATATATTCATATCTGTAACAAAGTTCTGAATATCGACAGACTGGGGACTCCAGGATTTCCTGGTAGAGGTTGTCTTTCTGTAGCAGGCAAACAGGAGCAGAAGAAAACTCTGGAGTGCATTGTGCACTGTAATGGGCAACATCTCATCAGATGGATGGGCAAGATTTTCCCTTTCCTACTCCAGACATCCCATGCTCTTCTGTTCAGGTCACTGCCAGCGTTTGTTCATTACTTGTCCTTGTGAGTCTGTAGCTGCTGCCATTTCTGTATCTGTTAGGAAGATCCTGGAAGAACTGGAAATAAGGTACAGCTTTTAACAATGCTGGGAACTAACTATCAGGACTACTTCCCTACCTCACATGGAGTCCTTAAGTAAAATTTGGTTATTTTTCTAAAAGATTTATTCCAGCTTAACCACCCACACCACTGAACTTGATGCAGTGAAAGAGTGTGGCTTGTGTTGTGCCTCAGGTCAGAGCAGATGCCCACACCACTCCCCTTTGGATTTAAGGTACCATGAATCATACCCAGTGCTTTGGTTTATTTCCAAAGAAACTAAGTAAAACAATCAGAGACAGTCTCCGGACAAACAAAACTGGCTGCTTTGCACCAGTGGAAGTAAATTCATTTAAAATGTGTTTTGACACCTAAGCTGAACCCAGAAAAAGAAAGCTTCCCTTTCATTGGTAAGCTCCACCTCATCTGCTTAAAAATATCACCACAGATGAAGTTTCCCTTTTTAACAATAAACTATTTAGTAAATGTTGGGTTTCAGCTTCTCACCTTTACAGCCAAATCATTAATTATGACCTTTTTAGTGCTGTTATTAAGCAGTTCCCCCCTTTCCCTTCAAATTCTTTTCTAACAGTGAACCTTCTGTGTCAGTGGCTCATGGGCTGCAGCAGTTGTAATATGTAAGTAGCATCCACAGATCAAAGGAATCAAAAAATTTTACTGAAAAGGGGCAATGCACCAAGACTGGAGGAGGCAGTACGTGGAAAGGCAAAGCAATGACTCCTCTTTCTTTGTTGCTGCAGTTAGCCATAATGGTTTAGGGATGGCTCTGCAATGGTGGCCACTGGGATTTGTTGAAATGCAGAAGTTGAAATCACGTGAGTCTCTGCCTCCTGAGGGGAGAGGAGAAGGCTGCAGGCACCTCTCCAACAGGCAGGCACCCAAAGCAAGACGATGGGCTGCCAGGGGCACCTGTCCTGGTACCAGCTCTGCTATGGTCTGGGCACAGCCGCATGGCAGCAGGGGCTGGAGGGGGTGGGAAGGCATAGTGGGGGGTTCTGCTCTGGGAAGGAATGAGAGCTGTATTACCCAATGCATTGGCTCAACTACAGGCTTAGAAAGGTGCTCACATTGGTTCAGTGCAAGTGAAGGCTATACCGCTGAGATGTTCAGTGTGAGAGCCGAGGCTGCTTCTGCCCTTGCTCACGCATGCATGCAGGCTGGCCGCTTCCCAGGCTGCCACTTGCACTGCAATCTTCGCCTGATGGGGACATGTTCCCTTCTCTGCTGAGTCCTCAAGGCATCTGGTGATGGATCTGCCTTTAAATTAGTGCAATGTGAAGAGCAGAGGTGAGAGGTCCTCTCATAGCTACCTGTGGCATTAAAATTGATATGCTTTTTCCTTGGAAAGTTAATTTTAAACTTTTCTTCCTTCCTTTCATTCTTATTTTCTCTCTTCTTCAGTTGTTACAGAAGTTGAAATCACCTCGGGAGAAATGGAGCAGAGATCTGCTGCCACCTTCTGCTCACTTGGAAATCCTTCCAGGTCCCCAGCGCAGAAATAGCACCGTCAGCGAAGGGGCAACATCTCACTGAAAGTGAAAATATCCTGCTGCAATCTACAGCTGTGCGTGGTATTAGTTGTAATCAAAAATGTACTAAGAGCTTTGGATTGAATCCAATATTGAGTGAAATATTTAGGAACAGGGTCCCACTTTTGTACATATAGCATACAAAAAGCATTACACACCGAACTCCAGTGAAGGTACCTGAAGTCACTAGTGAACTCAGTCAGAGTTAGAAGCCTAAATACTTTTGTATATCTTGCCCCAAACTGGAAACAGCCACAGAAACCAGCTTATTCTGAACAATCACAAGGGCTCACTACTTTCATTTGTTAAGAACCTGTCAAATCTGTAGTTCGTAATATTTGGCATGACAGAAATGGCAAAGAACATGTGTGAATGGCATATTCCTGCTTAAAAAGCACCTGGGAGGCTATCCCTTGGCTTCTTTGTAATCGCTTATTTCAAACCTTGAATTACTCTGATACGTAAATACTGATAATAACTAAATATAACACATACACATATACACTATAATCATCTGCCAGAATATTTCCCTGGACCTCCAACACCAAAAAAAACAACCTTTGCCACTTGAAATAAAGGCTCTTTTGTCTATAAGCAAAGTAGAAAGTTGAACAGTAATTTTGGCCAGCCACAAGAGAGACAATATTAAGCGTTCACTTCTCAGAGGCATCAATATTGCTAATGATTTCAAACCCCTGACTCAGGCCTCCTGAAACCATTAGACAAGCCTTACGATCAGCAGAGCTTAAGACAACAATAAAGATGTAGTTCTTTTTTTTTTTTTTTTAGTAGTAGTTTTCGTCTGTTTTTTTGAATCTTTACAAATCTGTGCTTGTTTTCGTCAAACACCCTGGCAGAAGATCTATAGAGGAAAGTCAGGCTCTCCTGCGATTACCTGCCTGCAGGACCCTGGTTTGAAGGAAGAAAACATAAAAAAAGAACAAAACCCCCACAAAATGGTAAGTATTGCATTTCTATGACATCAAAAAGTCAGCAGCGTAAGTTTTTGCAGCCCACCAAAATGCACAGAAAATTAAGATGCCATTTAGCAATGGGTACCATCCCATTACGGGGGTGACAGCAGCCCTGGCTCGCTTGACAGCTCAGGCTCACTTTTTCATCCCAAGCTGGCCACCAGAGAAACAAGACAACACCCATAAGGTCCCTGTCTTCCTCCTGCAAAGCAGCATGCCCTGGCTCCCCTGTTGTGAGTGGGGTTCCCTGTTCTCATGGGGCCCTGGGTCTCAGAGCCCTCGCTCTTGGTGTGCTTTTGTCTGGATAGCACGACTCTGGAAGGGAGTAGGGTGCTGCAGAGGGCATTGCTTGCAGATTAACAGTGTTGGGGGAAAATAAGAGGGACTGTGAGTCCTCCTTTGCATGACAGCAATGTCAAGGTCCTCAGGAGGGGAGGCACAAACTGCCCAGAGGCATGAACCAGGGGTCCCTCAATTTTTGCTGCAGAGCATAATGGAGCCTGACATTCAGAAAATGCACAGCACCCCCGTCAGCAAATCAAGGACCGTGATGCTCTCTAAAAGCAGAACTCTGACAGCATTAGTCTCTTCTGAAAAAAAAATCTCAGCAGGAGTTTTTAATCAGGGTCAGCCTTGTAACGAAGAGACAAGTAATGGTTTCCTATAGTCTGTAAAATACTGATGAGGGTAAAGTAAACATTGCTATTACAGGGTTACAGAGTCAATTTCCTATCACTTTTCACTAGGACTATTGTAAGGAAACATTTGGGCAACCACATGTTGTGCTAAAAAAAAACCCTAAACACTAGCAACATTTCCTTTTTAGGAAGAGAGACTTGTGAATGATTTAAAGCCTGATTCAGTAAATTGGGCCTTCTTTTACTCTGAAAAGGAATGGGGGAGAAGGAGGAGGGTGCCAAAACTATATTGCACATTACCAGATTTCCAGGATTCTGCATTTTCTTACTCATTAAACTTCACATTGAATATGCATCACTTCTCTGCACTCAGCTTCAGCCCTAGGGATTGCACAGTCCAAATGTATTTTAATTACATTATTTATTATTTAAATTAATTTAATTACAAAAAATAACAGACTCTGCACATGTTCGAAAATGCCATGCTGTACAACTAAATCTTGAGTAATTGTTAAATTTCTTGCAGGCCTCCTGCTAGGAAGTACTGTTTTTCTTTAAAAGTGAGAACACTATTATATCCGTCAGTGGAAAGTTTACACATTGTATTTCTTCTTTCATATGCCGTTAAACATGAGGCTCTCTCATTTCCCCCTTTCTTCAGAAGGCAGGAGACCCATCTGGTAATATTCTGCAGATCAGCATTTCTTAAGGAGAGTTTGATTTAAGTGGTGGTTTTGTTGAAGGCAACGAAAAAGAAACTTATGAACCTGGGTTACAGCACTATGTCTTGTGTTGTTATTAAAGTTACTCCATGCTTGTTCCACGCCAAAGATAGAGCTGTCTTTAAGCTGCAGAGAGTAAGTAAGAGGTATTCTCCTAGTTCTCATCCCACTGCATTTTGGACTTGCAGCAAAGAAAAAATACCCGGTGTTTGGATAGCTCTTACTTGACAGCTAGTTTTGTTCTGAGAATTGAAATCCGATATGAATAAAATAAGAGCTCCTTCAATACCTTGTGTTTTGATAAAGTTTTACAAAAAAAAAAAGAAAAAAAAAAGAAAAAGGAGAGAAAAGAACCATTTTCAAGATTGGTAAGTGTCTCTTTACTTCTCCTTTCTGGCTGGCACTGAGCACACAGGTGTTGAGATACTGTAACAAGGATATTGCTATCTTTCTTCCCTGGACTGGACTTGGGGATTGAGCCTCCTTTCCTTTCTGTCTCTGAGCAGGAAATTCAGAGCAAAATGTGTGAAAAGTGGGAATAAACCTTTCCTGACCGAGAGGCTGCAGCTAAGGGGATTTGCTATAGAACAATGTTCCAACAAAGATCAGGAAAATTCGCAAAAGTTTTTTCTTGGAAAAAAAAAAAACCTCTTGACCAGAAGTCAGGTTCGTAATACAGCTATACTCATCTCTTCTCAAACCCTAATTGTTTGTAATTACTCCATACTTCTGTCTCATCTTCAGCAGGACTTTGATTCTGTAAAACAGAGCAATGCATGAAATCCACTGGAGAATTTCTAGATGCTGTTGCTAGTGTTTTGTATGGATTTTAGTCAACACTTATAGACGAATATTTAAAAGCTCAGTACAGGCATCAGGCAGTGAGAATGCTGTACAGGAAATGCCAAGTCAGATCAGCAATCTACATAGTTCATGTTTTGCTTCTAAGAAGGTTAGTGACAGATAATTCAGTCCTGGTCATTTAGTAATTGTATCATCTGCAAATATTACCGTCTCAGTGCTCGGCATCCAAATGACTAGCAATTATGTTAAACAGTTCTACTCAAGTACTCCGAGGCAGTGTAATGCTAAGGTATGCAGTAGTGAAAAATGGACTTTTAATTTTAGCCTGGATTCAGCCAACCTAGCTTTAGGAAATTAGCTGAGGTCCAAAATTATAACTATACTGTAGGTTGTCTTCATAGTTACTGAGAAGAGAAAAGCACTTGTTGAAGGTGTGTAATCCCATGTAAGTGTCCAAATCTATAAATAGTCTACCTTGGAAGAGCCTACCTTTCTCCCTCTCTCTGTAAAGAAAGGTCAGCACAACTATTTTCTTGGCAGCATGCACAGACAATTTAGGATTTTTTTTTCTTTTCTAATTCCACACCATAAGACAGCTTATTTGATGAATATGTTTCCATCAGATACTAAGACAAAGACTTTCTGAAAGTCCTAAAAAGAGGTGTTTATTTTTTGCATCTTTTCTCTCCCCTTGGCAGATGAGGGGAGAGCAGTGGATATTGTCTACCTGGACTTCAGCGAGGATTTTGACACTATCTCACATAATATCCTCATACAGAAGCTGATGTTGTATGAGCTGGATGAGCATGCAGTCAGGTGAATTAAAAACTGCCTAAACTACCAGGCCTGGAGAGTGGTGATAAGTGGCACAAAGTCTAGTTAGAGGCCAGTAACGAGCAGTGTATGTCAGGAGTCAATACCGGGTCCGGCCTTGTTTAACGTCATCATTAATGATGAGGGTGATGGGGCAGAGTGTACTCTCAGCAAACTTGTTGATGACACAAAACTGGGAGGACTGACCAATATGCCAGAGGGTCATGCTGCCAGCCAGAGGGACCTCAACAGGCTGGAGAAATGGGCTAACAGGAACCTCATGAAGTTCAACAAGGAGACATGCAAAGTCCTGCACTTGTGGAGGAACAACTCCAGGCACTAGGACATGGCAAGGGTCACCCACCTGGAAGGCAGCTTGGCAGAAAAAGGCCTGGTGGTCCTGGTGGACACCAAGCTGAACATGAGCTAGCAGTGTGCCCTTGCTGGAAAGCAGGCTAGTGGTATCCTGGACTGCATTAGGCAAAGCATTGACAGCAGCTGGAGGAAGGTGATCCTTTCTCTCTACTCAGCCCTGGTGAGGCCACACCTGGAGCACTGTGTCCAGTTTTGGGCCCTCCAGTACAAGCGAGACATGGACATGCTGGAAAGAGTCCAGCAAAGGCCAGAAAGATGATGAAGGGACTGGAGCACCTCTCTTATGAGGAAAGGCTGAGAAAATTAGGACTGTGTAGTCTAGGGAAGAGAAGGCTCAGGGGAATCTCATCAATGTATATAAATAGCCGAAGGGAAGGTGTAAAGAATGTAGAGCCAGGCTCTTTTCAGTGTAGCGTAGTGACAGGACAAGAGGCAATGAGCACAAACTGGAACATAGGAGGTTCCCTCTGAACATCAGGAAATGCTCTTTTTACTATGTGAGTGGCTGAGCACTGTCGCAGTTTGCCCACAGTGGTTGTGCAGTCCCCCACCTTGAAGATATTCAATGGTCATCTGAATATGGTCCTGGTCAATTGAACTGAGGTGACTGGACCAGATGACCTCTAGAGGTCCCTTCCAACTTCAACTATTCTTTGACTCTTTGGTAGTATTGTCAGAGAATTTTAGTTTACAGATTATAGTTGTGTGGCTTTTTCTTATCAGATAGATTTTCTTCCCACCTAAACTATCCCAATGCTATTGACAGGTTGAGAAGCTATTTCATATTTACACTGATAATGATGATGGTGACTGATGGGCCCAAAGGTATTATTTGCTATCTGTAATGGACCTGAATTTTCTGTTTCACACCTTCTGTTTCTGTGCTTCCTCTTTCCTGAGGTCTCTTTAAAACCTCATATCCTTCTTTCGTTTCTTACCCTCTATACCCCTAAATCTGTCATTCTTTTGTATTGACTATTCAGTATTTCTTATTTGAAGAGAGACTGACAGTATAAGACTGCCATTAACTTTCATCCAGTACGATAGTACAGGTATATATATGCCCCATGCTGTCAGGGCCAAAACAGCATTTATCTGTTTCTGAAAGTTTCATCTTCACTCAAAAAAGCTGTCCTTAGTGGGCACAGAAGAGCTCACAATTTGTAGCCATAGAGGTGAACTTTAAGACAATTTAGTCAGAAGCTTCAAGGCAAGGGCCTGAAAATGTCTCCTCTCTCGTGAAAACACTTAACTTTGTGGTTCAGCAAGACTTTCCATCTCTGAACACAAACAACATGTAAGAAATTCATCCCTCACCACTAAATTAAACACTCTCCCACCTTTCCCATATCTAGTTTCATAGCTGGGAGCATCACGAAAACAGGGATGAAACTCTTCAAAGTCTGGATGTATATTTTGGGTACTTTTGAACCCAGTATAAAATCCCAACTGTGGACCTTCATGCGTCTCATATAGTCCTATTTCCTAGAGACAGGGTACATGCAGATGTGATACTTGATACCTTTGGCTTCTGAGGAGAGTGGCACTGTGGAAGTTACAATTCAGAATAATCCTACCAGATGGAGCCATGCTTTAGAGAGAGCTGTTCATTTGGCCCTTCTCAATGAGAAAGAAAAGGCTGGGGAAAGGGGAGAGGGAATGAATAGAGGGAAAAAGTGATGACTCCACAAAAAATGAGTGGGCTTTGCTGAAAATGAGGTGAGCCTTGGGGCAAAGCAATAATAGAATAGTAACTTAAATTGATAAAATACCTTTCAGCATAGTCTCAAAGCACTGCACAGTTATTAAAACCTAATGCCAAATTTAGCACTACAATAAAAAGACAAAACAAAAGCAGTTCCACAATATAGTGAAATAAATATAAAATACCAAAAATAGAGTAACTCTAAACCCTGAAAAATCTTATTTTCCCCCTAAGTTTGGAAATATGAAGTGATTTTCAGGGCATTGAGTACTGGGCTATGTTGTTTTACAAAGAAGGCCATAAAGTAAGTAGGCAGTACACTTTTTGGGTAGGGGGAAAACTGTGGGCAGAAAGCAAACCTACTAATTCCATCTTGGAAAGGGGAGTAGATATTTAATATTGCTCATAGACTTTAAATTTAAGGTGGTCCAAGAGCTTTATCTTAAAGGAAGAAGAAGACAGGTAAAAATTGACTTTTTTTTGTTGCAACACAAGTTCTTGGGCTCAGTGAAAGGATTATTGTGTAAAATGCCAGGTCTGGGTTATGCAGGAAATAAGACTATGTGACTGTGATGTTCCTTTTTAGTTTCAAGAACATATGTATCTACCAGTAATTAATGTGATTTATTTATTGTGTATATAAGTATAGCTGAGCCAAAAGGGATTCTTCTTGCAACTGACATCTGGTCTGGACATTCGATTCTTTCCTTACAATTAATGGAGAGAAATAGGCTTCTTCATTCATCATTCATCTGCATCACTATAGGTATCTCCATTAGGAGGTGACGAATCGTGTCCTAGAAATTCCTGTTTCTCTCCATCAACTTTACAGGAAGTTTAGTACGAGAGGCAAAGACACAGAGCTCTTCATTCACTCAGATGAATTCTACCTTGGGCCAAGGTACTGAGGAAAACAGAAATATTTTCCATTTGTGCAGAAAGGACAGAAGAAGAGGAAGAAGATACTGGCAGAAAATTGCCAACCTGGAAGATACATAATTTGAATGAGATAGTTGTAGGTATTTCTCATATTCCTCCAAGCAATGTTGGAATAGTTAATGAACACATCCATTTCCAGGATTTTTGTATAAAACATTTTTTTCTGTTTGACCATCCTGAATACAGTTACTCAAACTAGAACTGTGTTCAGTTATCAAAATATTGATTTGCATGTCTTGCAATTTATAAAACAAGCTGTATTCTCTCTCTTGCACTCTCCTTCCAGCTCTTCTCTCTGATTTTTTTGCTGAGTAGGAAACAAAATCATGGGGACTGTATTGAAGAAGACAGCTTATATTTAAAAACTTTACTTACTGATCTACTCAAAATGAAAAATGCTATCAGAGTTCTACAAAAATGATCGTTGACTTCATACCACTTGAGTAAACATATTGTGACTCCTAAAGCTGAAGAAAAAAGCACAACCTGGAACCCCTTAAAATGGATATCCCAGAGAAAATGCACTACCCTTTCCTCTCTGGCTTAACCTCAGTAATCTGATACCTAAATTGTCAGAGAAATCAAGGTCTGATAAGTTTAAAATCAAGTTAGAAAGAACTGGGAATAGGATCAGTAACCTACAGGTACTGATTAAAAACTGCAAATCTATAATTAGGAATGGATCTGGAAAATAAAGTCAAGTGGATTTTGAACACAAAGGAAGAAATAGTCTAAAAATTAGCTGTTTCCCACAAGATACAGAGCAGAGAGAGATTCGGGTAACTGCTTTAAGTAACCACCGTCTTCTGCATCTGAAAACAAAAGCTACAGTAAGCCCTGTGCTTATAGGGCTCTCCAGACTGCCTTATTCCACAGTCCTTTTCAAACAGACCTAGGATCATAACAGTAGGATTGATCAAAATAGCAAATTCTGAAAAGGCCTGGAAAGTCTCCCAGTCTGGGAGGGCATGAAGAAAAAGTGCATCATGACCATAGCCTACTGTGAGGAAAATAAAGGAACTGAATGGGAATACAGCCCATCTTAGAATAATAAATGAAACACAGAAGATATTTTCATTTTAACACACTTCAAATTTTAAAGCATCTTACATATCGAGAACAGGAGCACATACACACAAACATATGCACACACAAAAGATAAAAACCAAAGGAATGCAATCCTTGAGAAACTGTAGGTAGTAGAAAATGGACTAGAAAATTATGAGCCAAATTTGTCAGAAAGTGAAAAGCTTCACCATTCTAGAAAAGTGGAAATTTTAAAATCTAAAACAAAGAAGGCATCACATAACAAGGAAAGGAAAAATGACAAATAAATATCATAAATACACATATAACAATATTATATATATATATATATAAAAATCAGGCTGTGGTTATATGAAGGAACTTAGGTATAACCAAACAGTAATATGTAAAACAGTTGAAGTACTACAGTTGGTAATGAAAATATAAAGAAAAGGGTTATGGAAAAGCATAATTGTATATCCAAGAAGAAAGGAAAGAGAGATGTGTATAGAGTAACATGGGAAATGTAACCCCCCTCCTCATTCCCAAGTACCCCAAGTATCCATATCTCATTAAACAACGTGATCCTGCAGCTTCACCCTGGTGGCAAACTGGAAACCTCCATACAGGACATCACACTGGAGGTGAAGAGGGGATGGGTATTTCCCTTTGTCACAGTGCAAGGGTGAATTTCCATGTTTAGGGGAAAAAGAAAATAGGGTCATGAAAAATATTATTTGCAGATCCACATGTATGGGAATTTAGACTGAGGAAGCAGCAAGGGCTGGGAAATAACATGATGAGACACATTTAGTTGTTTGGAACTATGGTTAAGAAAGTTAATTTTAGAAATGGGCTATATAAAATGATGAAAGAGGATCAAAAAGGTAAGCTGGGTATAATGGGAGACAGAAATAATGAGGGCATTTATTACCTTTTCATTGCAAAACAAAGTCAGTTTTAAGCTATACATTTGGTATTATAGCTCAACACTTTTTTGGCAAATCTTAGTCTGACGGTTGGAGTTTCATGATAGAAACAAAAAGGCTAAAAGAATATGGGCTGATAAACTGTGGATTTGTGAGTCAATAAAAATTGTATATATAAAGCTAAAGGTCCAAATGGTCCTGTCAAGAAAAAGCAGGTTTTAAAAGGAATACAGGTAGATATACCGGGTAACATACTGTAAAAGAAACCCATTTGCAAGGCGGAGATAAAAAATAACTAGGAACAACATATACACACCCAGCACATTGTTTTCTGCAAGAGCTGACTGAGAAAATGAAAGTCATTTTATCAGCTGAAAGTCACTTTTGTTTTAGGAGACAGTCTGAAAAATGAAGAGGCACATTAAATGTCATCTAAAGAGGAATGAAAAATAATAGTTTTCTTATGAGCCATAGGCAGAATCAATTGTTTTCTTTTTTATTGTTGTTAAGGTACCTTAATAAATTCAGGGAGCAGGAGACTGCTGAAATGTCATAAACTTCCCTTTTAGGTCAAGGAAGTCAAGAACTGGACAAAGGTTGGTGTACAAATGGTGAGAAAAAATGTAAGAAATATGAGATCTGAACAATATTTAGAAACAAAGGAACTTTGAAATTAGAACTCACATTTACTGTTCACTGCCACAATACAGATTTCAGAATATGTGGATATCCCCCCTTTCTGTTCTGCCTTGACAAATCAAATTTTCTTCAATGATTAGCTGCCATCATCACATGGTGTTAATACATTGATAATCAAAAATGAACAGTACACATGGAGACTGAACAGAACTATATCCCGTGACAAAATAAAAGTACAAGAATTATAAAGGAATCTGAGAAATTTCTAAGAGAAAATGCTGAAGATGAAACAGATTAAAAATGCTGTGGAATTCTGGCAAGAAGTAATGAGAAATCTTTTTTACTGAAGTTTTCTATTTATAAAAAAGAGAACAAGAACAAAGAAGAGATATTATGTGTCTTGATCGTAGAATTAGAATAACTTTAGAGAGTCAAAAAAATATAAACTACTGGAAGTCAGAAGAATTTGGATCTCCCACAAATCAGTAAAATTGAATGAACTTTAATATACATTTAAAAATGTTACAAAGAAAAAGACCAGCAGATCTGTAGCAAGAGGGCTTCAGAGAAAATGACTAGCTTGGCAATCATTTCAATTAGAGATAGTAAGACACTAGTACGTAGTTCAAAATAGTGTGTTATTTGAGCAATTTTGTGAACAAATTCAAATGTTCAAAATGAGAAGTCAGGGTAAGAAGTTGTCTTCATGTCTGATACCTGCCTCAGTTAAAAATAGGAAATAAAGTCTCCCTGGAGAACTGTATTACACAGAACACTCTTACAAGAAACCTGAAGAGAAATAAGATAACAAAATTTTACAAACTTTTGAGGAGGCTGGTGGTTTCAGGAATAAAGTCTTTCCCTTCCGAGCAAAAAGAGAACCTGTCATAGTCTGAAGCTGGAAAAAAATGAACAAGTTCCAAAATAAATAAATAAATAAATAAATAGAAGTATATCTCTCAGGGATTTTCTTTTGGTGAAGAAAACATTTCATGTAAAAGAATAAATAATTAAAAAAAAAAAAAGAAAAGATTTTGGAGATAAACTGAGGACTTTTTTTTTTTTTTTAATAGAAAACCCGCTGTTTTTGTGGTAGGGAATAGAAATCTTCTTAGATGTAATAATATTAATGCACACATTCACCACTGTTGTTTGCACTGCACACGGACTCCTCAGCTTTAATAATTTTCATATGAAAGCAATAGAGCATGGATTCATGCTCTGTTGGAGGTAGCTTGATCAGTACAGGTGTCTGATTTTTTGTACAAGGTCAACTCCTTCTTTAAAAGGAGTACTATTGTAAACATAAAAATTTAGTTCTGCTTCTCAATATAAAATAAACAATGACATGAATATAGGCAATGTCTTTCTTAAATTCCTTTTTTACTTTCAAGGTTGACATTTAAGGATAATAGGCAGGAGGGTCTTTAAAGAGTGAGTGTGAATGTCACCTGGAAGAGTGGCCAAGCATGACCAAATGTCTGAATGTTTCATTATTCTGAATTTCAAAGAAGATCATTTCCATAGCTTTGTCAGCCTAGTGGACCCTTATTTCGCACAGCTCAGTTGAAGAATGACATAAATCAGTGAAGAAAACTTTATTCACAAGTATGGACTGGAGCAGAACGACATTAGGAATTTGGTTTCTTAGCTGTTTGCTGAGAGAAAAAAAAACCTGTTTAGTAAAAACTGAAAGCGACTAATTTAGTCAAGCTGTTTGATTATTGCTGAATATTTACAAAAAGTTTGTTTCCTCATGTATACCAACTAGATTCATTAAAAATGATGAAATCTTACCAAGAAAAAAGAATCTATTTTCTAATAATTTCAAATGAGATATATATATTTTTTAAATAAACATATTAAAACTCTCATTGAAACACTCCTGTTGAACTATACCATATTTCAAGAAGGTTTTATTTATTTATTTATTTATTTATTTAGAGAAGACTAAAGAGAAAAGAGGAAATAGGAAGATTTAAGCAGAAGATGACTGTGGAAGAAGAACTTAGGAAAGCTGCTGAGCTGGAACTGGAGGAAGTTTATATATTTTCCACTTGTTTTACACAGAGAAAATAATATGAAACAATATGTGGATAGAAGCCATCTCCAGTTAGGATCAATGTATTTCCTAACAGTAATGCAATTTTCTGTAATAGCTGTGGAGAAAGAAGCTCATTTCCTGCCTCTGGTGGTTATGTTCAGAAGTTCTCAGAAGCTGGAGACAAATGACCATTGTAGTGGTAGCAATATCCTTACAGATCTCCTAAACTCTCATCTAAGGAAGTTCATTTTGTGCAGAATAAAAAAGAAAACAGCAACAAAAATTGGCCATTGTTCCAATGAATAGCTTCTTGTAACATGGTGCTCAAAGGCATAAGGAAATTGTCACCCCTTTCTCTCCTGTTAGTCATGAAGTATGATGTTGTATATCCTGATATTAAAGGAATGGTTCTGTCAAGGCAAATGCTAGAAGAGAAGCAAAAGTGGCACAAATATTTAGAAATATGGAATGTTTTCTACGTAGGATGTGAAAGACACACTACAGATTAATAAAGCCTAAATTCCAAATCAGATACTTTGAATATTAATAGTAACATTGATTGTTATAAAGTTTCCTTAGATAGTGGATACAATTTGAACTTCATAAAATTTTTGACCAATGATTTCTTCTGTAAAGTTGTAGCAACTTCAGCCTTAGGAAATTATTTTGTGTGTTTGTGGAATTACTAGCTGCTGTTTCCTGAGTTGCCTGACTAAATGCGGCCATCAAAAGGTGTCAGAGCATTTTGCACCCTGTGACATGCCCCTCTAAGTTTGGGCAGAAAAAGAAACAACAATTTTGTTTCTCCTAAACAATCAGGATGTAAGCATTTCTTTTTTCCAGTTCAGATTCAAAAATATTTCGTAACAAGTTATCCTTAAATATCTAGTTGCTAAAGCATGTCTTTGACATTTGAAGTCTGTGGTCTTTCACTGCACTAGGGAGTTGGTGAATGTCCTGTGCTGTTGCTCTTTCTCTCTGCAATAAGACAGTCCCAAGTAAGATTTCGTTGTTTTCTGACCTGCTGGCCTTTAAGAGGATCTCAAACACTTCCTCTCTTTCTGTGTGCTGGAAAGAAAGCTTGTATTTTTTTTTTATTTTTTTTTTTACCCTTGTGGAATTCATGCATGTTGCTAACTATCTCCAAGCTAGATCAACAAGCAACTTTTATTCCATTATAAATGGAATAAAGGAATAATGGATATATAATGGAATAATGGATATAATGGAATAAAAGGAAGATAAACCTGAAAGAGCAAATGATCAGAGAAAGAGAGAGAGAGAGAGAGAGAGAGTTGGCCTAATATTAACTTTGAGAAAAAGGATATTTTCTGAAGACCAAGTATCCTGAATTTATATATCTTCTGTTTCAGTTTAAGAACCAATACCTGTAACACAGCCTTCTTTTTTGTTTATTTTTGAGAAAAATAAATTAGCTATTACCATTTCAACATTACACTACAGCTACTGAAATTTTCACTTCATTACTGTTCTATCAAGTAATTATTTACTTCTCTCTTCTCCCTTCAGAAATATACAGAAGGCATTAAAACTACTTGCACTTCATTTCTTAAGCATAAGTGTAATGCTTGATGACAATCAGTGCTCCCAGTTTTAACAAAATCATAAGACAGTTCTTGCAGGAAATAAAAAATTGTCTCCAAATGTCAATGTTGGGTCCAGAGCACTGAGCAATCCACTCTAGAACAAAGAGTGTAGCTGACCAACCTTTAGGTGGTATCAAATTTGATAGAAAATTATAACACTGAAACAGGGACTCAGAAGGGCCAGTTTGAGCTGTTAGTGTGATTGACATGGAAATATTAAACTGCTGGTTGAACACTGGGACTTAAATGCCCTATTTTTCCTCTGCAGCAAGTGCCAGTATCTCTCTCCTGGATGGCACATCTCACCTCTGGTAGTCCTTTCTGAACGCTGGTCCAAGCTCTGCATGAGTGAGAGCAGGGTGGGTTAAAAGAACGTGCTTGCTTCACTCACACATCATGAGTCCCGTTTCAGTCACTCTTCATTTTCATATGCCTTGACATCCACCTTCTGATGCAGAATGCCTTGGGGGG
>VXAA01006524.1:76475-112306 GCA_013399115.1 Anseranas semipalmata
GCCTGCGGCGGGGCGGGTGGGTGGGGGGGGGGGGGGGGGGGGGGGGGGGGGGGGGGGGAGCGGGGACGACTTAGAGCATCTCAGCAATTTTTCTTCATGGGGCAGCAAGAAAAAGCTGCTACTTGCTTTTACCTTTCAGAAACAGCGTAACTCACCACAGCTTGCAAGCATGTACCTTCTCACTCTTCCCCCATCAGATCGGTGTTCTGATGCTGGCATCTATATCCATGAGGATTTCTAACTCAATTGCCCTCACTGTAAAATAATAGGACCCATTTTCATCTCCCTTCTCTCCTGCACAACAGTGGTTTTTACTGAGATTGGAGACGCCAATCCGAGCCTAATAAACATTGGTAGCACAGGAGCCTAATTTTTTCTGAATAGACTCCTTATTTAGTTAGATTCTTTTGTCACATCATCCATCACAACCATTGGTTTTAGCCTGTTCCTGTGATTCAGTTACATTCAATGCAGCAGTTCAGCTAATTATGTGGCCTTGTACACACAGCAAAAGTTTTGTCTTGTTTGCTGTTTGCTGAATTAAAATTTTATGACTAAGCACCAATGACCATCACTATACAGCCTCCTGACAGAGAGGAAAATAATTGCTTACACCATGTCACATTAGAAATTGAGATCATTCAAGGGAAATACACCACAGCTGAAAATTGCTAAATGGGCTTGTTTACAGGGTGAAACTTCATATAAAGCAGAAGTACCTATTCTACAAATATGAAGTGATAACAAAAAGTAAACTAAAAACCCAAACAAAGTCCTCCCCTGCATACTACTTGGCAATTTGCTTTGGCGCTAACTTGCTTAATCAGGAAGCTCAGTAAAAAATGTTCATTTTATGCTGGAAAATCAGCATGTCTGTCATTCTGTGTTGCAGCCTTTCTCCATTTAAGCCAACACTGGCCTTTGTCAGGCTTATATAGTATTGAATTTATTTTGACAAAGTCTAATGCCTTCCAAACCGCCAGGGGTACTTAACTTGGCTACTAATACCCAAAGTAATAAAGGCTGTTCTTCAGCATGGACTGTGTAATCTTTATTAAGCTTGATGACTAACCAGTAAGTTACTAGATGAAATGGAACTCTCTATATATAATGTGTATACACACACACACATATATATTCAAACTTACATTCATACACACATTTATTTATAGACAAGAAAATGTTCATTTCCTCCCAAGGAAAAGTAGAATTCATGCTAAATATTTTTTTCTAGAAATGGCTAAATTAGGTTAGCAGAGAAGTTGGTTGCATTTTCAACAATATTACTGAAATATTACAACAAACTACTTCAGGTATAAACAACTCCAGAAGAGCATACTTACAAGGAACATTAACAACTGGATTTCTCGATTGTTTAGGGCACCTGAATTAGTGAGGTGACCTTGAGGAGGACTTTCAGAAGTGTTTACCAGCTTCGCTCTCTGAAGTGTTTTTGTTACACCCAGGAGGTGAGTACCTTATGTTTAGATACTTACTCATAATAGCAAATTTGACCCCACTGCATTTTGTAGATAATATTATGCAGATTGACAGTAGGGAAAGCACCTCAGAAATGACAAAAAAAAAAAAAAAAAGAGACAAACCATTTGTTCACAGTATTTAGTGTGGAAATCCTAACATTTACTTGTACAATGACCCTCTTGTGCACTGTCTTCCACCTGAATTTTTTTATTCAGCTGAGAAATATACTGATTTCTCTGGCAATGTAATCTAGCCCAATTCAGATGAAGATAAAATGACCTTCTGACCTTAGTTCTGTCTCTTCCAACTATAGTGAAGGTAAATAGCCAGACACCACTCAGACATTGCAAGCTTAATGCTGAAAGGGCTGACGAGTTCCTTCAGCCCCCGTGGTGGAGCGGATGAGAACCAACTGATGCTATCTGCAGTGAAGCCAATGGCAATTTCTTTTTACTGATTGCAGTGAGCTTTGAACCAACTTGTTTGACAACTTTAAGGCAGATTTTGAAATACAGTTAACCTAGCAGAGATGTAATCATAAGGAAGATTGGCAAAGCAATCAGCTACTGAGACATTGGCAGAATAGCCACATTTACTTGGAAGACCTCGGATCTGCCTGATAGCTGGTATACAATGTACCTCAAGGCTTTCATGCTGTTTCACAACAGTCATATTGCAGGTGGAGCTGGCAGTAACACAGTTAGAGCCTTCTACCACCTTTCCCTAGGCACTTGTATTTTCAGTCGCTTAGAGGTCTGCTAGCCTTTTTCTTGCTGTGTGCTGTCCAGGCTTTTGTACCTCTTCTGCCAGAATTTTGGGCAAGTATGATGAAGAGAATCACTGTAAAAAAATAGCTTTATTCAAAGAACTGAAAAGAAAATAGAACAATCTTTCCTGCTTCTAATCTATGAAAATGGCTTGAAATTCTAAATAAATTATTATTATTCCTAAGAAACAATTATTATTTTCTTTGGGGAAAGAGGAAAATTAATTCACATATGCTCAAGCTATGAAAATCTGGAAATCATCTTTGCAAAATTTGTTAAGATGTTGGCTTCTCTGACCTCTGAAAAACCATGTGCACATGCTTATGAAAATAAGGCTCATACAAACTCAAGCCTTAAAGGACTCTTTATCTGCATTTTCCGTAGAGTATGTTCAAGGCCCACAGCAGCAATTTCTGCATACTATCTCCACTCACCCTGCTCAGCTTCTGAGGAATATAGAGATTTCGTGGAATCTACAGTTACGTGCAATTCACATGGCTGATCTGTGCTTCATTTCATTCACAAAACAGTCAATATCGGTGCAAGAAACTGTTCATAGAAGATCATAACATTTTCAAAGGTGTCCAGGTGGTAGTACTGCTGGTTCTCCCACAAACTTACCAGATTATACTGGATAAAAAAAATAATGGAGCTCCAGCATTCCTTAAAATGGGACTTAGCAATTTCCCACCTGTAACATTCAGCAATTTATTTCATAATCTAAACATACATTTATCACCCCACAATATACTTAGTAAAGAAATGCTAGGATTACCAAGTCACAATGCAATGAGAGAAAGAAGAGAATTACAGTGGCCTGTGTGCATGCATTATGATGTAGTCTTTAATTATACAGCCATGTCCACCCTCAGGACCACTGCCTCATTCAGCGTACAAGACAGACTGTGCTCACAAAATGAGCAGCCACACAGTATTTCATTTTCTTCTTATCATTTAATATAAGGCCCCATGCCTAATTTTCTGCACACCATCCAAACCTTGCACTGAATACATAATCATTCATTTCTTAATAGGCTTTTCCCTGATGCTTTTTTTCATAGTATCCTAGTTATTAACAGAAATTAATGAATTTATCTTCATAATGTCCCTGTGGTATCATTCTCCCTATTTTACAGATAGGGAATTGTCAAAAGTGCCAGCTAATTTGGGGTGGTAATTTGAGATGCCTGAGGTCTGATTTCTCAGAGTACGTAGCAGTATGTATGCTCAGAGTAGTGTTCCCATTTGTCTTAGTGACTGCTGCGAAAGCTCAGCCATTCTTCAAAAAAGATTGCAGGATCTCAAGTTGTATATGGAAAACATCGGAAAATAGAGAATTTATTTGATTTTCCTAGAAAATCTCTGACAAAGACAAGATGGAATCTGGTTTTCCAGAAAGACAGCTACTTTTATGACAATCCTTTTTGTTCATCTGCCTCATGCAGTGCCCATCACCAACGTATCCAGTGATCTTCAGTCATGACACAAAACTGATTCACTCCTAAGCACTGTTCATCTTGTATTTTTAATGAAGTGGGAGTCTTGTGATCTTTCATTTCAATCCTCAGGCATAACACATATTCATATGGTGATGAATTAGACTTAACTGTATTTGGACATTTTCTAATGTTGGACTACTGGGCAATTTTGCAGTTTAAAGATTCTTTCAATATAGTCCTTTGACTTAGAATTAAATAAATCGAACATCAAGTATATGGGCACAAAACTTGAACAAAACCCACGGATGCACATTTGCCCACACAAACGACTGAGGTTGCTAGGTGTGCAGAGTAGCTTTTTTTTTTTTTTTTTTCTTTTAATTTGAGGTATGGTGGAAACTGGAAAAAGGAGGAAAGAATTGCTATGTAGACCTCCCACTAGAGGGGGGTGGAGGCATGCATTTGACTAGCGACTTTGGGGCCTCGTAACAGAGCAGATATATTGAGATCAAAAACTGTTGATCTTACACAGGTGAAATTATTAGGGGGTGTGGATGTATTGGAAGAACTTCAGGAAACATGTGGCACTCTTATTTTCCCCCTTTCCTATGCACATTTACTATATGTTCTTGATCAAAGCACAGCTTTGTAGTAGCCTCATCTTTCCTTCATTGGATATAACTGAACCCAGCTCTTCTCTACCTGTGGTCCTAAGGGAAATGTGTCCTAAAGGCAACAATATATTCTGTGTTCCTGCTCCTCCCTAGCTCCAGGTCATTTTATTTTTATTTTCCTCTCATATTTTGTCTCACCACTTCTTGCTCACTATCATTTTCTGCTCTTAATGCTCCTTCTTAACACTTTTCGACCTCTCCAGCATTCAGCTCTGGACACAGGCACAGACTGGGGGACGAGTGTCTGGGAGCAGCTCAGCAGAAAGGGACCTGGGGGTGCTGGTCAGCAGCAGGCTCAGCACGAGCCAGCAGCGTGCCCTGGCAGCCAGGAGGGCAAACCCCATTTTGGGGTGTGGGGTGCATTAAACACAGCACAGCCAGCTGGTCAAAAGAGGTGCTTCTACTGCTGTATTTAGCAGAGGTATTTAGAGGTGTAGCTTCACCTCAAATATTGTGTGCAGTTCTGGGCTCCACAATATAAGAAGGACGTTAAGGTACTTGAAAACATTCAGAGGAGGGCAGCAAAGCTGGTAAAAGGGCAGGAAGGCATGTCCTGTGAGGAGAGGCTGAGGACACTTGGGCTGCCCAGTCTGGAGAAAAGGAGGCTCATTGCTGTCTACAAGTTCCTGAGGAGGGGAAGCGCAGAGGGAGGTGCTGGCCTCTGCTCCCTGGTCAATGATAACAGGACATGTGGAAATGGAACAAAGCTGCACAAGGGGAGGTTCAGGCTGGACATTAGGAAAAAATTCCTTACTGTGAGAATGGCCAAACACTGGAACAGGCTTCCTAGAGAGGTGGTTGCTGCCCCGTGTCTGTCAGTGTTCAAGAGGCATTTGGACAATGCCCTTAGTAATACGCTTTCACTTTTGGTTAGCTCTGAAGTGGTCAGGCAGTGGACTTGATTGTCTTTGTAGATCCCTTCCAACTGAACTAGCTATTATATTCTAAGTCCTGACACATTTATTTTCACCATGTCTTTCAAACACTCCTCCATCCCACCTTCCCATCCCTCTCCCCATTTCTTGTTCTGCTTCCCAGTGCAACTTTTCCCGAGCATGCCGCAGGTACAGAGGAGTGTGGGCTCAGAGTAGGTGCTCACATGACCTATGGCCATCACCAGCAGAGCATGCAATTCTAGTCTGGGGATGGAGCTGCCCAAAGAGTGGCAGCCACGTGGTCAGGCAGGATCTCATTTAATCATGAGACTGACAAAACTTTACAGAGTGTGTATGACTTTTTCGAGAGGTATGAGGCATGTGTTTTATGGAAGGTTTATAACTTGGACAGATCTGGGCAAATTTACACAGTGCAGGACATGTTCTTTATATGAATGTGAACCTTTATGCCAAATATGGAGAAGCCAGTTTATTTCCAAGGCAGAATTTTTTAAATTTTCTCTCTCTCACTTTTTTTTTTTTTTTAATGGGATCTAAATAATATTTTCTCTACTATCAGTCACAGAAGTAGCTACACCATTTATACTGAGCATCGAACCTCTGCTACTCAAAAGCCTTAAAAACAAAAAGCATAAGAAAAACAAAACCATCCTTTACCAGTCCCATGGCATTTTTTTTTTCAGCAATATAGTTGAAGTTTGCAGAGCTATAAACAGCTAGTCAGTTTTAAACCGTGTAATGATGTGATTTGTAGCTAACATCATACCTGTTGTATACATCCTGCACTAGAAAACTCTCTAAACATTGCCAGAGCACCATTAGAAACTAAATAATAATATTTGATCATATTTTGTGTAGTTACAACAAGCCATGAAATAACATCATTGACAGATGTTTGCTTAAATACGTGCTCAATGAAGATTTGTCAATTGATGACACGATCTTGATTCCTATGTTTAAAGTTGGGTTTGGCAAAATATGCTATGCCCTCATGTCCCCCTTCACCTTCTCAAACAATTGTACCCTCTACAACAACATCATAAACTGTGTCGGTTCCTTTGTCACAGCAACATGATAAACTAAGTGAAGTCATACAATCAACTTATGAATATGGCACTTATAACTAGGATACGCTTCCATAAGAACAAGACCTATCACACAAGTTACACTGAACGTTTTATACACTCGTTGATCTTACTTTTGGCTAGGAACATTTTCAATGTTTGAAAGATATTCCAGCTCTGAAGTCATGGACCTGGTTTTAGATAGCCAAATATGGAGACAGACTCATAAAAGTAGAAATTCAGCTTCTAAAAATTTCTGAATAGTTACAAAAGCTTTGATAGAATAAGTTATTCAGATAAAAAAATATTTTTTTAATAAACCAGACAAGAACAGTCCTGTCTCAAAAGAATACAAGTAGAAATAATATGGAATGTCTCAACCCATATTAAAAATATTCATATTTTGTATGTTTTCATTTACTATTATTTATTTTCTTCTTTCAGAGAATTGTATTAAATTATAACAGTGTCTTATTTCTTGAGATCAAAAGAATCTGCATTTAATATTTCATAGGGACACTTGTCCGTGTGGTCTCATATTATCTTATTGGAACATCAAAGCTTGTTTTAGATTTCTACTAGTACACCCCTGGGCAGATCCCATGTTCACATGGAAGCTATTGTTTGAGATTCAGGGCTGACTTTCATGTGGGGAGACGAGAAAAAGACTATCTTATACCTATAAACGGACCACCAGGGGATGATCTGAAGATAGGATGGAAGCAAAATGCACACTATGTGTGAACAATTACTTAGGAACTTCTTCCATGTGGCTGATGGGAAGAAATTTGTTTCTAATGGACAAACGTGATGACAGACCTGGTGAAGTTTGACATTTCCATATGCTTTCTTTGCTGTTTTCCTAGGAGTGTAGGCATGTTTTGGAACATTTAATGTTCCAAATAGAACAGCTCCTCTGTTTATGGGAATCTCCTTTCTGAAAGATTTGTGCACTGGCTATTGACATTCATTGTATACATTTTTTTTAAAAAAACTGATAGCCTCTTAGTTTTTATGGGACCATCCTCAGTATATATTTAACATGATTGTGTGTGATTCTGATCTCTCCTTTATAAAAAGCAAAACACACAAGAGCCACAGCAACAGCTGCATTCTTGGGCATTTGGTTAAGATTTATTTCTTCCAAGCTCATCCAAGTTTAGTCTGAGCTGGCTGCCTTAGCTTTACTCTAGTCAATGGAAAGAAACATGAAACACCAGAAGTTATTCAAACTTACTTA
Organism: Anseranas semipalmata; assembly: GCA_013399115.1. Classification (NCBI taxonomy): domain Eukaryota; kingdom Metazoa; phylum Chordata; class Aves; order Anseriformes; family Anseranatidae; genus Anseranas; species Anseranas semipalmata. The sequence goes on from VXAA01006524.1 coordinate 84,038, forward strand.
GATATCTCAGATGGGGTGAAGTGCTCTATTGAGATATCTCTGGCTTCCCACAGGGACATTCTAGATGATTTGCTTGAGTGGATGTGAGACATCTAACATTTAGTTAACAGGAGTTCAGCAAGCTAAAAGTCATTCTTTCATACCAATTTGCTTTTGGAGACACTGCTAAGAACGTCACAGTGTTTGCCTAGAATATTGTTCCTAGATATCTAGGAGCAAAATGCCACTCAAAGAGCCATCTTAGTGCAGCTCATGGACTGTTACTGATGTTTTTCATTATACTTTAGTTAGATTCGTCCCTGCTGTATATTACCAGCCCTGCTGGTAGCCCTGCTCTGTAGGCTGAACAGATCAAACTTTATCTGAATAGTTAAATAAATGGTTTGGGTTAAATTAATGGATTTTGCAGAGAAGATTTGGAATAAAATGGAGATGTGAGGTGATTACTTCTGTCTAAACCACACGTTGCCAGTGGAGATCTGCTTGATAAAGTCTATAGACTCTGGAGGGCTATTCAGCTCAAGTGAAAGTAAACATCTAAATTTGGTCATCTAAATAGCTACTCCAGACTGACAGTAGAAGGAACTTAGACAATTCACATTTGACATAAAGGGTCAAATGTGCTTCAGCTGCATGCCATTTGAGATGCCTTCTGGTGTCAGAGTCATCCACAAGTGGTGGTCAGATACGATCCAGGGTCTGTGGGAGAACTCTGAAGTCTGGTGTGACAGCTGGAGACCAGGCACTACACTACAGACATCTCAGGTGATGCCAGACAGCCATGGGTGGACAATTGAAACCAGTGCCTATATTCAGGGACTACATTTAGATACCTACAGTTTGGGGCTGAATCTGACCTGCACCGCCACCTGGCATTAGGAACAAACTTCTTTTGTCTGTCATTTAATTGTTGATTCTGGAGGTATATAGATCCTTTGAAACACCAAGAGGTCTCTGAGAATATGACATAAAAAGGGACCTCAGGTAGCACTCATCCCATCTCAGTTTAAATGTTTACAGTGTGCATGCTCACCTCTGAGTTAATCGTCCTGAGCCTGCCTTAACGTCAGCTGAGAGAGGGAGAGCTCTGGGGTATAACTCACCTGACCTACTTTTGATGTTTTCTTTAGGATGAAATTAATAGTTCCCTAAAAGTGCTGTTTTCTCTGTACTGACTATGAAGGGGTGTTGGAGAGCGACTGAGTGATTAGCTCCGAGGTAAGGTCTACATTACAGCTGGCCACAACTGATAGTACCAGATCAATCACACATGCTCTAACCAGCACCCACTCTGCAGCACTCTGCAAAGGTTTCTGAAACAAAACTTGCTTTACAGTGGCATGGCTAATCCTGAAAATGAAGAAGGGAAATTATGACAGTTGCCCTTTTGCTGTAGCTAAAAGTTACAGAATCAGCTCAGCAGAAAAGCTGAGTTTGCTGTATTCATCCGGTTCAGCGAGGAAACCACTTCAAGGATGAAATTGTAAGGTCTAATTCACGCAATAATTTCTACCTTTAGTCACTACTTATTCAGGAAGCTGCCCCTGTCCTACTTGGTTGTGTATGGGCTCACCAATATGAATAAGAGTAACCCAGAGAGTCTTTGTAGTTTTTCCTCAGTTGGATTTTTTAGACTTGTGTTCAGATGATGACAGCTTCTAATGAGCAAGAAAACTTATTGCTCGTTTTATGGTGTCCTGTGAGACTGATGGATGTCCATAGGGATATTTGAACCATATGCCTCACCACAGTGCGTGGAAAACTACCTTCAACCTCCAGTGTTTAGAGACAAACTTGAATAAAGGAATTATCATACTGAGTCAAACCAAGAATTTTTCTAGGCTGTGCTGCTACCGTTATATATTTTTCACAAATAGGTGAAAAATCTTCCAAGTAGCCTGAAAGGGTACTCTACTTACATTCATTCTTCAATTTGAATTTAGAATAAAGAGCGTGAATTTAATTTTATATTCTTTTCTAATCTTTAAAACTAAACATTTTAATCCCCAATACTACGATAATATCAGTGAGACATCTTTACTGGAGGCTTTGAAAAAGAAGGCAATTACTGGGAATTCAGAAGGAAAAATTATTCTCCCGCAATACAATGTAGGGGGAAGGATAGCAAGCAAACATTGTTCCCACTTTTTGAGAAAGTAATGATGTAAAAATAGCACTAGATAAAAATGGAGAACTCATATTCTCTTATTTGCAAACACCTGAAAGATTATTTTGGTCTTATTTTTTTTTAATATTTGTAATTTTTTTTTTTTTTTTTTTTTGTATTTGAAACCTTGTTTCACATGTTATAGCTCAGATATAGTATTAAGCCAGGAGAAACTGAAAGATAATACTGCTGTTTACAGATCCCATTGAGCTGTAAACATGAGTAGAATGAAATATTTTATCCCTGAAGATTTCAATGCACTTGCTGGGATTGTTGCACAAGGAAGAACTACCTTTTTGGAGAATGTTCTGAGGGAAAGTGTCCTGAGTGATTTTTGATGTTGGATTTGGTGGAAGAAATACAAACTGCTTGAAGATATTCTTATCATGAAATAAGAAAAAGAAAAATCTATTTTGGGAATGTGTGATGTGCATATTGGTTACTGAATTAGTGCTTTAAGCAATTTGTAGTGTTCACCAGAAACCTATAGAAATCAATCTACCTCTTTACCTACATCAAATTTTGCAATTTGCAGTGTTAGTTCTTCTGACCAGCAGGGCTGTTATCCCTTGTCCTTGGCTGTCTAGTATTTTTAAATCCCTCCATGGTATGACATGTGTGCTCTTGTCCTCTTGTCTATTAAGACCTCTTAAGGATTCTTACACTTTCAAAGTTAATGTGCTGCAGCAATGAACTGAAATTCTATGTGAAATAACAGAGGACATTGTGATAATGATATTTTTCCAAAATACCCAGAGGCAATTGACTGTATTGTCAACTACAAGGACAGAAACACATCTGATACTACTAAGATGCCTTCTATGTTCGTGTGTGGTCTGATAGCTTATCTGTATCTTAGAGGACATATTTTTATTAGATTTGCTGAATCATTTTGCCCTTCAGGCTGACTTTGTTTGCAAAGTTTCTTCCTTGTCTTCAAAGGAGTTGCAAACCCCTATGTAAATGCTGACAGAATGTGTGAATGGCATCGGTGCATTTTTTATTCCACCTTCAATTCTTGCTTCTTTTAGAGCCCTGAGAGTAAAATCCCACCAAGATATCAGAAAGGTTTGTTTTCTACTGTTTGAGTGTTAAGCTTACTATAGCTTGTATACTATACCTTTCTTGCCTCACCTACCTTCCTGCTTCTGTTTTAGTTCAGATTTTTGCCTTCTGTAACATACGCTGCCTATAATTCTGTGCATCCTGCATTGTCTCTAGTACAACAGTGCCCCACACTGAGTTGTCTCTTAAATACTGTCTTACTAAACATGATAAAAAATAATTTATTATACTATTGTTATAGCAATGGGTGTTATTTACAGCCACCCTTCACAATGTACCATTTCTTACATGAGTACAGGTCAAAAGAGTGGATGAACCACACATTTTGCGTTTACATAGAAGTGACATATGTGCAAAATAATTTGTTTATTTTTGTACAATGACCTCAACAAAGTGGAGATATGGAGTAGCAGAAACTCAGGAAGTTCAGCAAAGGGAAGAGCAAAGTCCTGCACCTGGGGAGGAACAATCACGGCACCAGCTTGGGGCCAGCCACCTTGAAAACAGCTTTATAGGGAAGGTAAAACTAGTGGACAAGAGGTTGACCATGAGCCAGCAATTCACCCTTAACACAAAGAAGGCCAGTAGTCCCCTGGGCTGCATTAGGGAGAGCTTTGTCAGCAGATCAAGGGAGGTGATTCTTCCCCTCTATTCAGCCCTGATGAGGCACATATGGAGTGCTGGATCCAGTGCAGGACTTCCCAGTGCAAGACAGACATGGACATACTGGAGACAGTCCAACAAAGGGCCACAAATATGACCAAGAGACTGGAGCACCTTTCCTACAGGGAGAGGCTGAGATTTCTGGGACTGCTTAGCCTGGAAAGAGGGCTCAGGGGGACCTTGCCTTTGTGTATAAATACCTGAAAGGAGCAATAAAGAAGATGGAGCCAGGCTATGCTCAGTTGTGCTCAGTGACAGGACAAGAGGCAGCGTGCACAAACTGAAACACAGAAAATTCCATTTAAAACAATTCCATCAGGAAAATCTCATAGTGGGGGTGGTGAAACACAGGGACAGGTTGCCCAGAGAGGCTGTGGAGTATCCTTGGAGATGCTCAAAATCTGACTGGATGTGGTCCTGGGCAACTTGCTGTGGATGACACTGCTCTGGATTGAACTAGATAACTTCCAGAGATGCTTTCCAGCCTCAGCCATTCCATGATTCTGTGTGGATCTGTGATTGCTCTTCTAGCTAAGCAAGGCCATAAGCTTGAAAACAAATGATTCTTTGCCTTTTTTGCAGAAGGAGAAAGAAAGGAAAAGGAGCATACCCTTTTTTCTCTTCTCTTTTTTTTTTTTTTTTTTTCATTTTTCTTTATTCTCTAGGAATGACTAAGTGTCTTTCCTAAACAACACCCGGAAGTCTGGAATAAAGTCTAAATTATAACAGCTAATGGAGGATGTCTGTACTGCATGGATCATAAATTTTCCGACTCTGTCGTACAGTTAATGTACTTGCAGTAAAAAATCACAGAGGCTTATATAAGCAAGATTTTCAGTCATCACTTTTAAGTCTCCTTCCAATCACATTGCTCTTCCTTTTCTTAAAAGAGACATTTCATTTTTTTCTATGAATTTCCCTGTAGCTGTATAAGCAACACTGGAACAAAAGGTCGTGTAAGTTCTCTGTCTTTCAACTCCTTTGGTTTCTCAGCTTCAAAGAGGCACATCAAAATGTCTTGCAACAGAACAAACACCAACTGGATTTTCTTTCAGCATTCAACAGATATCACATTCTGCCCGCTGCCCAGCAGAATATGTGGAAATGCTGCCAAGTTCTCAAGTTCTTCCTTGACATACAACAGAGTTCATTAATACCGAGGTAGCTTTATGGGCACATCATAATATTTCTTTGCTTAGTTTCTTTAAAGATGCTTTCACATTAAACCAAATGATTCTGTAAGAGGCTGATACATAATATATGAGCTAAAATCATACTGTTTGAAACACATCACTCAGTTCTCTGAGCTTTGTTTCTTTAAGCTATAATGCTTTGACGCACCCATTTTCTCCCTATTTCTTTGAGTTCACTGCTGATGACAGTCCTCCCACTGAGTCCCATGGTAGTAGAAGCAGTACCTCAGCCAGGATGTAAGCTTTGAAAACAATTATGATTTGACTGGTTTTAACCCAAGCTGTGGAATGACTGCACAATTGTGGGTTTAATCAAAATTAAGAGGAAATACAGACTCTCTTCTGACTGCTTCTTTTACCTCTTGTTTTCAATTTACACCATATTAACAATGCTACCTGTTTTAGTCCAGGAGGGTGGTAACCCTCTGAGACTTTTCTGATGTGGAGATCTTCTCCAGTACCTGTGTGTTCAAATCCTTTATGTTGTTGATTGTGATCTAGCACCTTCTGCAAAATAGCATGCAAGAGACATGAGACATTTGCACGCATTGAGATGCCATAAGCGATAACTGCACTCTCAACCATCTGCTAGACCCTTTGTTTACTGATGTTCTTTGTACTGAAGTTCAAATATTTTGGAATGAATGGGGAAAAAATTGCACAAGAAGCCCCCATCTCAACCTTAGTATTTTTATGAACAACATCTGCAGAACATGATATGAAACAAAAACATCTGTTTCCAGTGGCTTTGCCGTATTGAGCCTTCCTAGTTACTAATATGCAAACCTGAAGCCAGGCTGTTTAGGGTGTTCTCTCCTTTTTTTAGTATGCAAAAAGCCCTGGGGTAACTCAATACACAGGGGTAAGATACTGAGAGGTGGAACAAGTATTAGTAGACTGACCTACAGTAAACTTGCTTCAGCTTTACAGCTTCTAGATGAATCTTTTGGATGGAAATGAAGACTGAGGTCTTGACTATCTAAGGAGGGAGAAATCCTAAAACACTTCCATTTTCCAGTGGTAACACCTTTGCTCATGGCAAAATTTGCTGCAATGTAGAGGCAGACTTTTGAATATATCTATTAGTTTCATGCGTTTTATGGCAATTTAATGCATTGTAAATATGATTGGTTGCCTAGCAGACCTGTGTGCCTGGTTCTGCTGGCCTGCTCTATATTTCCCCCAGAAATCCATCAGACGCTGGGTAACATTTCTGTGATCTGGTGAGTGCCTCTGGTGCCCCATTGCCTCTATGAATGCATTTAAGTGGTGGTAGAAATAATATTTGAAAATCCATCCTTTAATAATTTCACATGAAAAGCATTATTTATTGCTATTGTTGGCCAAACATTGTTTTAACGTTTTGGCCTCTTGTGTAGGCAACATTTCTCAATGACTTCAGTGGGTGAGCAATACTTGAATTCATGATCTGGCTAATTCATGATCATCATATCAGAGGGACTTTTGCAAACTGGGGAGGTGCCTCCCTTTGCTCAGACACAGAAGTTCTCACCCTGTGATTAATATAGTTGAAAGCATTAAATCATTTTAGAGATCATTGTGTTTCACTGTGCAATTTTACAGAGTGCTCAGCTTCAAGGATGGGTGAGAGAAACAGGTGTGTGTGTCTGTGTGTGTGTGTGACATTTTTCCATCATCTCAGCTGGGGGAGGTGGGAATTGATCCTCCTTTCCCCCTCTCCATGCTTAGTTTTGTAGCTCAGCAGGTAGAGGACTCACAAGGTGTGTAGAAGTCAGGCTCTTATTGCTCCTTGTTTTAGTGAGAAGGACCCACAATACTCATTAAAAACCACTGTGTGTTCATGTGTGCTGTCTTCACCCTTCTTTTGAAGTTCAGGCATTTCACAAAAATAAAACTCTTTCAGACTGGCTGACTCAGGGGGAGGAGAAGGAGGAGGATATATGACTCTGCAGCCAAGAGATTACCCACCAAAAGGAGCAATGATCCTTCTTCCATGGATGACATCACACTAAAAAGTCACTGGATGAAGCAGAGCTGTCCATGCCAAGATACAGCAATGTAGATCATAGAATCACAGAATCACAGAATATCCCAAGCTGGGAGAGACCCACAAGGATCATCGAGTCCAACTCCTGGCTCCACATAGTACACCTGATTTTTTTAACAAAAATCAAACCATATGTCTGAGAGTGTTGTCCAAATGCTTCTTGAACACCAGCCAGCTCAGTGCCATGACCGCTTCCCTGGGGGGCCTGTTCCATTGCCTGACCACCCTCTCCATCTTACTATTGCTGAGTTTAAGCCCTTCCTAAGCTTTCTAAAGGAGTCATATGGAAGTCTAACAGACTTTCTAAGGGAGCCATATTCTTCATATGGCTATCCAAGCTTCTGCAGTTGGCAGGTATTAGGGATTCCTCACCCTGTAAGGGGATTGTGCTGAAACGTTTCCTTTGGAAACTTCTGTAATTACCTAGTAGTACAGAGAGCTAATGCCAGGATCTCTCTCTCTCCTTATAAGGCCTTTTGCTCACAATTTATCAACCCATTTTGTTTTCTTATTAAAAAGCTGAACATGACTATATTCTTCCCGTTAACAACCATCCAAGAACACAGTCACTGAGGTTACTTTTTAACAGAAGAGCAGAGCAGTATAGAGCAGGAAACCACTTACCAAAAAAAAATGGTACTCCTTGGGCATATTGATACAAGGAACAATGGAGAGGAATAAAGCAAAATATAGCCATGAAATAATATTTATTCCTCTTCTATTTTTATAATTATATTATTATATAATCCAGAAAGATAAAAATATTCCTTTGGTCCCTCTCCCAAGAACATTTTCAGGCTGCCTAGATACATACAGAGAGATTTGTTTTAATATGGTGTATGTTGTTTCTTTCTCTTGTTCACACTTCTCTAAGACTAGAAAACCAGAAGCTCCAGCCACAGGGCAGGCAGGCACAAACCTTATCGCTAATCCCAGGGATTTCATTTTGAGAAAGAAATTGTATTGCTTCACTAGGAAGCAGATGCAGGCTCCTCAGCTGCAGCCCATTAAGGAGAAAGGGGAGCACGCTAGCAGGCTTTGGGGCCGTGGAGAGGAGCAGGCAGGTGTGCTGGCCCTGCGGCTGACTCCCACCACTCTGTCACGACCGTGGTGGCAGAGCGCTGCCGGATGCTCAGTGCCTCTTCGTGGTTTTCGGCGGTTCCCCGGGGGAGGACGGAGGCAGAGCCAGCTGCTCTTCTGCCCCTTCCCCTGCTGTGCAGTGGACGCACAAGGAAGTGGGCTCTGCCCCACTGCTGCTCCCAGGTGAGGAGGAGAGGAACGCCAAACAGCTGCAGCTTCTCTAGAACTAGAGAATTTGAATTCATTAGATTAGTCAGTGATGTATGTCTACTTAGATATTCAACGACAAAGGGTCAGTTAGGGCCCTGTTTTCTTTTCCCACATGAAGAACTGACTGTTTGCCTTCAGTATTTTGGCAAATTTAGAGTTGCATGTCTTTTCCAAAGAAAATGATTATATTTAGACCAGTCTTTCAAGTATTCAGTGTGGTCTTCCCATCTTCATCTTTGCAGCTCACGTCACTTTCAGGAAAAGGGTAAAACAAAATAAACCATGTCTTGCATGGCTGAGTTTAGTAATTATAAAAATGTAAACCACAAACAAAAAGCAAAGATGGTTTTGAAAGCTTTTATGAAAATACTGTAAAAAAACTTATAGGTTCGTTGGAAAGGAAGGAATCTTCTTCTGCTCACGGTTTTTCAAAACATATTTCCAAAGAGATTGAAAAACACTAATATAATAAAAAATAAACAACAAAAATAAGCAGAAGTTGCAAGACCAGTTTCAATAAGTCCTGTTACTTGTTTAAAAACCAACCATGTGATTTCCTTCTATTCTTTCTCTCACTGAAAATCACGCAACAAAAGCAAAGCAAACAGTATAGATGTTCAATCTATCAATGTAAATTGGCTCAGCACTGGTACAGCTAGCACATAAATTGCATGAGAAATAAATATACATTCTGTTTGTTCTGCTGTTGAGAAAATATAGTTCAATTAGTCTAGACTACTATATGATACATAGCTTCTGCCTTTTTGTGGGATATAATTAGGAACAAGAAGTAGCATCTGAGGGACTCATGCCTTTGAAGAACATGACAACTTTTGAATAAGTGAAAGGGAAGAAGTGAAAGTTGCCATGTACCATTCTTCTCACTGTGGGGAGTTGAACAAGATTTTTCCTGGCTGTCCATTTAATTTGCTCATTTGTAGCTAGGTTTGCATGAATCACTGCAAGCCTACTCAGAAGAAGGGTTGCAAGGCTGTGTAACCATCAGAGAAATGACAATCAGGGAGAGGAGAGGAGAGGAGAGAAATAGTGATGACAAAATAATGGAAAGTGGAAGATGGGAGATTAGGGAAACCTCTTGTTACACGTTTTCCAACCTGTCACTGCTTGTGGCACTACTTTAAAGCAGCAAGCCAGCCTGCAATTCTGTTCAATAAACCTTGTGTAGCAAAGGCTCTTGGACTTTGCTACATTGCTGCCCAGCTTTGTCTTGCAAAGTAAACTTTAGACCAACAGGTAAAACGCATGAAAAGGACTTTCTGTTTATAATGCAAAGAAAGTACCCTCTTATTTGAGCAGCATGGTCATATGCAGTATTTTGTCACAGTCTGAAGATTACGAGTTTTGTTGGAGGCATGAATGACTTGAGACCAAAGTGACACTCTCCTTCTACATACCCTTACACAATCTTGATATGAAGATGGGGTGATTGGTTATACAGCATAACAGAAAGGAAACAGTATTCTTGAACTTATCTGTCTTGATAATATTCCTATCTGAAGTGCTGGATCCATACGACCCCTCTTAAATTTGCTGTAGAAGGCATACAGTCATATTTTCATTAAGGCATTTTGCCACAACCTTCAGATATTTTTTATTCATGTCCAGCTTCTCATACTCTGACTGTTCTCACTGCTGTTTCACCAAGCAGTGATTCAGCCCAAAGCTACAACTTGCCCAGGAGGGCTAGCTCTCAGCTCTTCATGCCTGGAGCTGGGGCAGGGGGTGCCACAGGTGCCTGGCATCCTTCATGGAGATGTGCCTGGTGTGGTCAAGTGCCACCAGGGCCTACATCTCATCAGAGGTGGGCTAAGGCAGGCACCATGAATGTGGAACTCAAGGGCATGCTTGAGTTCCCCCAGGACCCCCCTTGGCCATAAGCAATGAGTGTTGTTAATCTGATTTATGTCTTGCTGTACCATGTTTAGCATAATCAGCATCAGTATTTGGGGAGGACCTTTTCCATTGCTTAAATCATGTTCTTCATCTTTCTGTGGGCATTTTTCTAGAATTCCTCAAGAACAGAAGTTTGGTATTTTTTTGAAGAACAGTTATTTGTTTTGAATTTCAATAATTCCCTTCATTGTATTTTCTTCATAAGGGGATATTTTTAAAATAAATGGTTGAGATATGTGGACATTTTGTTCCTTTTATTTCTTATCTGTTACATACTGTGTGAATATGGTTGTACACATGTGCAAAAATAACCTTTATGACTATAAAATATAATACAAGTTTAGTATAGGTCATACTAAAAACTTAAATGACTGTAAATTTTCAGTTCAGAAATACTGCTGAAATAGCACATTTCCACGTGCCTTTCTTCTTTTTCCTCCAAAGTAAAATTTCAGGAAAATATTGTGAAACATTTTGAATTCAGACATAAAAATATTTGTTCAACAGAAAGTGGTTTAATTAAGGTATCTAGCTAGCTCTTTAGACAGTCATATGTATGCGTAGTTTAAAGATGAAGGAACTAAGCAATGCTTTCTGGGCTTTACTTCCCACTTGATTATTTGAATCATTACTGGAACAGGTTCTTATCTGGTGTAATTTGGTGCAACTTCTTTGATTCTCATGCAATAATGCCAATTTATCTCAGTTAAGAACAGCTGAACTGATCTGAGCTAGATTCTGCTGATCAAATTATATACAGTTTGCATTTGTTGAAAATTCATTGCATTCTTACTATGCTATTGAAACATTGCATACTTACATTTAAAAAAGTTCCAGAAATGTGGGGTGTACAAAAGGACCCCAAAAGCATACATCTACATATATCTCTTTTATATAGGAAAAGGCACAAAATTTGTCAGGGTTATGAGAAATCCTTTCTTAGCCTGTTTTTATTGTAGTGAAAAATCAGGTCTAAGGCGATGTCAAGAAAAACTAGTGAAATGTGTCTGAACTATCTTCCCAGTTAAGTTTTGCAGTTATTGGACAGAAAATTGATGGATTTTTCCTTGTACATCAAACTGGGTGACCTAGAAACCAATTTTGAAACCTAATGTATCTACACTACTGTACACAATTCCCAAGGATACCTGGCGTTAAAGTTTTTTAAGTGCTGAGTTAAAAATAGTTTACTAATCACTGTAATTTTCTGATATATGCAGTCTGCACGTTACACTATGAATTAGTTAATATAAGTATACAATAGGCAAAGTTTAGTCAACTGATAAAGTTATTCAATGACTGGTTGATATCTATGTAAATAACTGGAACTGCTTCAACATATAATCACAGTATACCTACAAGACCTGACATATATCATAGATACTTCTAGCACTTAACTTTTTTTTTACAAAATCTGTTTTCAAGCCACACATAGCTTAAGAGGTACAGGGAAACTTACAGAATAGTTAAGATTTTCCTTCTGAGATCTAACTGCATAGTACATCACATTTTAAATTTAAAATTAAACATAATTTGAAAGATGGTATGTTTTAGAACACTGAGAATAAGACTGATATATGCAATATGAATAAGAAGTCCTAAGGAGTAGCTACAATGTTACTTGATTGCATTAAAAAAATGGTTCAAAATAAATGCAACTCAGTTAAATGTAAATATTGTTCAAAATGAACCTCATCTTTCTATAAGAAGTTGCTTAGTCATACAAAAGGACACTATTAGATAATGAGGACCTGACCTCAGAGGAGGCCCGTGAAGCCTCGTTGTTCTGGAGGAAGCTGCTTACACAGCACTACTTGCAGGATAAAACGTGACTCAGTACTGTACATCCTCACTGTTCTATTCTTAGACATGTGACTAATTCTTTCTCTTTTTAAAATCTTTGATGCATGCCATGAAACACAAAGTTTCACAATGGGAGAAGCAACTTACTAAAGCAAGCACTTCTAGCATAAGGAGATCTTGAAAAGCAGTATCCTATCCCTATGAAAATGAATAGTACATGGTCTGTTTTTTTGTGAGACAAAGACCACTAGCAGACAAATACCTTTATTTTTCCTCTTAATTTGGGAAGAATAATGCTGTAGTTTGCATTACATAAGCGCAAGGACTGAGTCTCAGCTCTTGAAGATGTACCATGGAGGAGCTCTTATTCTCTCCTGCTCATAGCAGGAAAATAAGTCTTAGTTTAGTCCTAGAGATAAATCCAAACTAGAACATCAAATCTTAACTCTAAGTTATCAGGCATTTATTTCAAATACTGAGCCTGCCCAAATCATCAAGTTCAACTCCTAGCTCCAGACAGGGCTACCTAAAAATTAAACCATACTTCTAAGAGTGTTGTGTGCTTGCTTTAGTATGTGTTGTCCATACCTTCTGAATTATGCACATTTTATAACATCACATACATGTCATCATTAATTAAATTCTGGAAGTGAGTAAAGGAAACTGTATTATTGGATGTTGGCATCAGGCAGGCATTCGGACCTGCTTTGAGATTGTTATTTCCAGCTGCTCCTGAAAAGCTGAAGATTTTTTCTCTAGGTTCCTGTTTGTCACCGTTCTTCTTGTCCTTTTGCTGGCTTTCTTCCTCAATGATGCACTCTGGCTCTTCATATTCTAGCTTGGTTTGTACCATTGCATGATCAGTTTTGTCTATCCATTCCTAGGAGAATGAAAACATTGGTGTTGGCAGGTTCTAAGATGCCATTCAGAAGAAGTCTGGCTGTACAGACACGGATTTTCCTTTAGTAATGGCATCTTTCCTGGATCAGCCACAAAGGAGAAGATGAAAAAGAGCAACATAGACAAGCAGAAAATAAGATGCAAAGAAGAAAGACAGGCTTCCACCAATGCATGTAGAATCCTACAAGTTATCAAGAACACATTGAATCATAAAATCATAGAATCGCATTAAAGTGCAACCATAGAATATCCTGAGTTGGAAAGGACCAACAACGATCATAGAGTTCAACTCCTAGCTCCACACAGGACTACCTAAAAATTAACTTCCAAGAATGTTGTCCAAATGTTACTTGAATGCTGACAGGCTTGTGGCCATGACCACTTCCCTGGAGAGCCTGTTCAGTGCCTGTCTGCCTTCTCTGTGAAGAACCTTTTCCTAATGTCCAATCTGAACTTCTCCTGGTGCAGCTTCATGCCACTGCCTCAGGTCCTACCACCAGTCACCGCAAAGAAGAGATCAACACTTCCCCCTCTGCTCTCCTTTGTGAAGAAGTTGTAGACCACCATGGGGTCACCCCTCAGCCTTCTCTTCTCTAAACTGAACAAACCAAGTAACCTTTGTATTTAATCAGGTCCTTTGGAGAACCTTGGATATATAAAGTACCCTGTGTTCCTTCCTTGGTGGACTCACATTCTTTGACCCAAGTCCTGGCTTAATATATGTTCAGGTTGAGTTTATAGTGAGGTTTACACAATATAACATTTCTAGACTGAAGCTTCAGTATTAATTTTCATTTATATCTTTCTTCTTCAGTTACATTTTAAAGCTATCTTACATATGGATCCTTTTCAGTTTGTCACTGAAACTTTATTACTACTCTGATGTTAACATTGGGTTTGAAATAGTTTGTAAATATTTGACCTGTCTACTTTCAGAGGAAACATAGTAATTAACATAAAGACAACCCAATTAATACAGAATAATACATCACTTATGTGATGTCATGGATTCAAGGAACAGTAAGAAAACAAATGCACAAACTGTAGTACCTTCATTTCACAGCTGTTCTGTGTCTAAATGTTTAGTGGGCATAGTCCTCCATGACGAGAGAGAGGATGCTTCCTGCTGGGACTGATGCCCACAAAGGCATGAGTGCCATCATTGGTTCACTACCAAGTCTCACTGCACTTCACAAACGTAAAGGGCAAGATCAGGGCAGAGCAAGTTCCCTAAGCTATCATTAGCAGGAATGGATGCAAATGCCACACTGGCATCTCACCAGATGTTGTTGTGCCTCTGGACAACCTTAAATTCTTCTCTTGAAATTTCTCTGTGCCTTTCTACAACAACTCTCCTTATGCAGTGCCAAAGCAGTGCTACACTGATTTTATGAGCTCTATTGGTGATCTTGCATGAGGGAAAGGGCTTTCCTCTTGGGTCACATGTAGTAACATCAGCACAGAACAAGTGTCAGTAACTGCTTTCAAATCATTCATAGCATTGCAGAGTTCACAGCCTCAATAGGAAGCAAATATTTACCTGGAAGTTTCCATTATGGTCATTGAAGAGATCAGCAAATATGTATTTTGGATCTGGTATAGTAGGCATGACAGACTTTTGAAGTCTGCAAAGAGAAAAAAAAAATGCAAATAGTCATTCTGTTATGGTGTAGTCATTTATACAAATGTCTGCTTCAACACAGTGCTATAGCTGCAAATATAATTTACATGACAGTACTGTAGGCTTGAATTCTTTTAAATACATGTTAAAGTCAAAAACCAGTATTACTACATTACTACAATAAAAAAATCATCTGATGAGATTTGTGCAATATAACAGAATGATAAGGCCATCAGGTTAGGAGTGATTTTTTTTTTTTTTTTTTCTGATGGATTTTCAGCCAATCTTGTCCTAGTAAAATCTGGAACATAGGTAAACTTACAACAAGTCAGCAAGTGGCATTTTGCTCTATGTAGTAGTCAGAGCTTTACTTTCCTTGGCCACTTTACTCAGGATAGAGAAGATGGTGAAAAAAAACAGCTGTATTGGCTGACTTAGTGAACACAAATGTAAACAGAAATATTGGAGAAAAAAAAAAAAGAATTTATAATCTGAAAAGGTCTATATTCTACAGTACTGCATTTTTAACTTTTTTTTTCCATTGAAAAAGCCAGAATTTTGTGCCTTTGCAGATAAATATTGATATAGTCTTATTAAAGTTGAATTCATTCACGCTCACTTCAACCTATTGCAACTAGACATTGAGTTTGATGAAAGTTGTACAAAGAAATAGAAACCAGTTCAGAAGCAAAAGTGAAAGAGATGTAAGTTTGTCCTAAAACATTGCCTTTTACCAGAACTGCTCTTTTTTTTTTTTTTTTAATTAAAGACTTTGGTGTTTGGAAGGCCAGGATAAATTAGCTGTCAAATAGTAATTAAGATATTGACTTCTACATTTTGATCCTGACTTCATTCATCAGATGAGAGTTTTGAGTGGAAAGAGATTTGATCCTGAATGATTGCTCTATTTTCATGATATGAAAATTTAGTAGTAACCAGTAAAATTATATTTACCTCTGCCATTTACACAGAAGAATCAAGAGGATAAATATCATTAGAAGTACAGCCAGCAAACAACTTAAAAGAATTACTGTGTTTGACTGAGATTTCTTATCATCATGACATGAATCTAGGAATAATCACAAAAAAAAAAGCATGTGAAAAATATATTGTTTGCTTTACCAGCAAGTATTCCTAATCACGCTAGAGCATTGACTTTTCTTAAAAAAATAAATAGTGTTTAGGGACAAATAAGACAAATTCATTTGCTCAACTGAAAACAGAAAGAAAAGACATCCTTCCCCAAACCTTGCAACAAAAGAAAATTGTGCTTTTATTTATTTAAATTGACCTGGTACAGGTCAAAAGAGGGTGCAGATGTGCAAACGGGGGTTGGATAATATGATCTCCAGAGGTCCCTTCCAAACTCAACCATTCTGTGATTCTGTGATTCAGAATGATGCTTCTCATGCTCATCCCACTGCACTGACAGTGATACAGCAATTCTGTGCTAAGGTCTATCTTACACACGCCTACATACAGCCACCAAAGCTGTACCTGTAATTTTATATGTAGCCTAAATGTCTTATTTCCCAAGATAAAAAGCTGAAAGTAGAATTTAGCACATAGCCTAATTAGTCTTATTTCCCCTAATAAAGCAAAACAAACCAAAGAAACAAATGATTCCCCCATCCCATATACCAAAAAGCCAGCAAATCACAAGTGCTAATGTCCAGAAAAGAACAAGGGGCAGGTTCCAACACACAGATCTATAAGCTAATGCATTTTTGCACCTCTTGGCATTCTCGGTGTTTGTTTGTTTGTTTTTTCTGCAGCTTTTGTAAAGCCACAACAAAACAGTACCTCCTACTACTGACCTGCTCTCCAAATAAAGACTATGAAAACTAAACTTAATTATTCACAAAGGATTAACTGTTCTATAAATAGCGCTCCACAGTCACTTCTTTTCCTGTGGCAGCTTGTTCCACCTGCTTGCTTTGTTCAGCCTGCCAGAAAGCCACAAGAAAAGCTGTGAATACCCAGTAAGGCATTCAGAGGCTGTGAAATTTCTTGAGCACAGCTTTGTTCATGGCTTTCTGTGACGATAGATCTGGAGGCAATAAGAACTCGTTAAAGTCCTGAAGTGAAATGCTTGCTTGAAATACTTATGCTCCAGGATTTCAGCCCAGCTTTATGTATAGAGATTTTCTTTGGGTGAGCTAGTAGCCCATTGCATTTTAGAGAACTCAGATCTGGGTACAATGGACATCTGGATGTTTCATCACTCTGATAAAGCCTAGTGGGTGGCATTCTGAGGTTAGCTGATATGAATGTGTTAGGATGATGTACAGTCTTTTCTTTACTACAGCAAATCTGTCTTTTGGTTTTGATTGATAACCAGTAGAAATAGTTTCCACCAAACATCTAATACAAGGCAATCACACACAGTTAAATGGGTCTTCCTGGTGGGAAAGCAGTGCTGATACTGACTTTGCTTCCATTTCACATTTTTCCCCCACACTTCTCTTTTAACCAGTTCAGCATATATGAGCACCAGACTGCTATGACTTCAGGTCCTGTAGCTCAGCTGGATGTATTTTGTAACAAACTGCCTTAAAAATTGGACATAAATGTTTTTCTTAGAGCTCAGGTTTTGTGTCCATGTATCATCTGTCACCAGAGTGCCTGCATATGCACGCACAAAAACACAAACATGTAAATATGCATATATTTGTGTATGTGTGTACGTATATATATATCAATATATGCACAACATGCACCACATCACTGTCATTGGGGGACCCTAGACAGTATTGCAACACAAATACTAAGGGCACTTTTAACTTTATGGATTATTGTATAAATTCATAGTGTTTTGTGTCATCAGGAACAAAGTAGACAGGATTTAAAAATGGGCAATCGGACACTCATATGAACTTTCTTTGATGACAGTGCAACATGAACTTGACACAGCTTTCCAGCTTCTTTTGCAGTCACCCCTTACCCATTTGCACTTAGACAATATATGAATGTAGCACAGCCGTTACCTAATAATGTGCCATTCATCCAAAATGTTTCTGCTTCCCAGTCACTGCTGTAATTAACTACGTTGCAGTAGGGTACTAGCCTCTTCAGTCTGACCCGAAAAGAATAGCATTTCCTTGGATCAAAGCCTTGCTCTCCAACTCTGCAACACTTAGAAGTTCTGGACTGAGAAGGAAGGTGTATCATCATTAATTCCAGTTTTCAAGACAGAGCTTCAGAATGCTACACTCAGTTATGGTCATGGACAAGGGGTAGGCCAAACCAAAACCTCAGAAATGAAATTTAACTTCTCAGAATTTTGAAGACTTCCTTTTCTTGACCTATTCTTCCCCATTCATACCCATTGCTCACTGTCTGATGGTGAGTTGAAGGACATGACAACCATTACACAGAGTACTGTGTTACAGTTGCTATTTACAATATGCAGAAGAAGACTTTAATCCACAAAATATTTACAAGTTATGTATGCGACTGAAAAGATTTAAGTCAGTGAAATAACGTTTAGATATACTTAACAGCTAACCAGAATAAATAAAAATCCCGTGTCGTCTTTTTTCTTTCATTTTATTTCATGCTGGTTCTCCCTTTTTCTCATTCTTTTAACTCTACTCTTCTTTCTGCTTTTGTCTTCCAAGACTGAATCAATTCTGAATGTATGACTTTTCCCTTAGACTGTCCTCAGCTGTTTGTCTAGCAAGTAAATATAACTCAAAACGTAAGTGATTTCTGGCATGGCAGGGATCTAGGATCCAAAATATCCAAGAGTGTTCTGCCACCAGCTATTCTGAAAATACAGAAGGGGGGAACAATTTGAAAACAACTCTATTTTTCATTTTATGGAGATGCTACTTCCAGTTCCCTTCAATTTTGATTAAAAATGTCATGTCCAACTCACTTGCCACCCTTTGTCAAATTTGCTTTTGTATTGAATCTCAAGTCTCAAGCACTTCACAGCTCTTTCTGGTTTATTACAGGTAACAGTAACGGTGTCATCTTTCCAGAAGAAGGTCACATTTTCCGGTGGATTGGGCTTTACTAAAAAGAAGAGAAAAAAGTTATGCAATAACCTCTTTAAAAAAAAGTACTTTTCAATTTAAATTACTGTTATTCTTTCCATCTCTCAATGTTTCCTTGAGTAGCAAGTAAAGAAGGTGGACATACTTCTTGGATGATGCACTTTTGTATCTGATCTCCTTACTAATGTAAAAATGTAGATTGGCACCATGACACTACTCACCATTTGAGGTGCCACATGTAAAGGTAGATATCATCTTGCTTCAGGAAACTAATGTAACTACTTAAAGAAGAACTCTAATCTCCTTCAGTCAAGAGAAAGGAAGAGGTTTCTTCATTGGAAAGGGACTGAAAAATTCCGTACCATAAAACCTACAAGACACATTTTCAACTTTTGGAGGCAATGTGGGATATGGTGAGGAATATGTAAAAAACACTGGGTGCTTACCTGTACACATCTGAATCTACCCCTCACTATTTTCAGATGGCCCGAAGAGAATGTAATGGTTTGACCTATGTAGCTAGGTAGTCTTCGGTAGTGAGAAATAAAGGGGTGAGAAGAGTGTTATTTTCTTTCTCAACCCTTCTAGATTCCTTTTCGTATTATGAAAATCCTGCCTTCCTAATTTCAAAACTTAAGCCTGACCCTTGTTATTTCTGTTTTGTTATCTAACACTGTTGAAATTAATTTTGGTATCAGTGAGAGTTTAATAGCTAAAATTCAGGGACCAAAATGCAACTTTCCATAGTTTATCAGATGAGATATAAGAGTATTCTCAAAGTTAGATGTCTTGAAAGGTTTTTGATTGGTCTCTTTTCCTCAAACATTAATAATAAATGCTAACAATATACTTGGAAGGTGATGGCTTTTCCATATAATTTCTGCCTGCTATAATTTCTAACATGATTTTTTATCAGAAAAAAATCCTTCCCTTTAAACATTGTAACTAAGTGTAATGCCAGAAAATTTTGATAAACTGATCTCACACTAGACATGATATACATATCTGGGAGGGATTTAATAAAACCAGGAACATCAGATCTCTACTAGTAGGAGGATGTCTCTTCTATGACGTCAGTCTATACCAGAGCAACTCGACTTATTTCTGTTGACATCTGCTCAGGATTTTACCACAGCTTGTTTGATAGAAGTAGTTTGCTGCCTTGCATCTCATGGAAACTGGCCAAAGAATGAAAGATTTTAAATATGACAAACATCTCATCACTGGCACTAAGATAAGAAACTAACAAGTTGTATTCATTTTCCTTCTATGAGTACTGATCAGGTCTGCACTAGACCAAGCACACCTGTATATTTTGGTATTTTAGTTCTAATTTTGAAATTGTATTTTGGGACAAATCTGACTATCCCATGTAATCACACTTAGTTACAGTGGCACTTGAGCTCATGCTACTACTGATGATAGCAAGGGATGAAAATTGGTATCAGTAATTCCAAATACCAAGAGTTTGGGTTTGGTATACACCAATAACAACTTATACACACATATAAATGATTTTTTCTCACATTAAGGACAAACAGAGAATGTGTGAAGACAGTAGGACTACCAAAAGACATAGTTATGATTTTACATACTTACTATAGAAATCAGATTTAAGTATTTTAGAAAAATGTTTTTCACTTCCATTGCTGTTCATGATAGAGAAGGCAAGGGTGTGTCCTTCTGTCTTAAAAAGACATCCAGAATTATAACCTTGATCCAATAAATAAATGGGACATGGCTTCCAAACTTTCTGCTTGCCTTCTTCAAATCTAGAAATGAAACAACATGGTTGAATGGAAACACTCTTACCAGTTAACAAGTTAATTCCTTTTTTTCTACTGTCTTTTTGTTCATTTGTTTTCAGTGGTCCTACCAAAAGAAGCCTGCATATGGAACTTCTTGAAGCAGGAACTTTCACAGTGGTGTAAGTTAATTCATTGCCATGACCTCACTGACTTTCCAGTCCTTGGGTTTGGTGCAGTCTGAAATTACCAAGTTCCCTTTGTGTTTTTGTTTTTGTTTTCTCTAATAAGATAATGGCTTGCTCAAACAGATGCTCTCATAAACCTGTTTCCAAGATTGTACTGTTACTTCTTTTACATATACCAATCAGAATGAAATGGGGAAAATCAAGCTCTATACCGTAAGCCTTTAACAAAAACAATGAATTTCTATTACATCAATTAATGACATCATTTAATAGGTAAAATAGATATACATTATAATTACAATATATGTAGAAAAACACTTTCAATACTGTAATTAACATTAATATTTAGCACAAAAGCAAAAAGGAAATGAAGCTTTCATATATTGTCTATTATGACTGACTATCCAGCAGGCTTACCGATTTGTACACTTTTGTAGCAGGATATGAATATAAACAGGTTTCTTGTCGGATGATTACAAAAATGTTAAGAACATTTGCAGGTATAGTTCACAGAAGACTCAAATGGACTTAGCTATTTTATCTTCCCAAAGTAAATCCTTCAAAAAGAGAAGAATAGACATCATCAATACTCACGTATAAGAAAATGACACATTCTCGCCAGGGAATATTTCTCTTGCTGCCCATGTGATCTGCATCTTCTCATTATTGAAATTGATTATTTTGGTGTTGATGGCATCTTTCTGACCTGCCCAGTACATTTACAGAGAATATGATTTCAGCAGTGGGTATGAGAAACATCACTTGACATTAGTAGGCAATCGGTATTTCAAATATATGTATGCCATAGGCTCAGGTAATCATAAAATCTAAGACATAAGAATGTCAAAAATGCAAGGAAACAGAATAAAATAACCTAGAGAGGTTGAAAATAGAATTTCAAAATAGCTAAATGAAAACATGCACAGCAACGCCAGAGAGCGCTTGATGGTCCCTGGGCCAAAAGGTATAGACTAGTTCACATGTATGCTGTGCATACGGCCTAAACATTGAGACCAGCCTTACCCCATAATATCTGCTAAGATTTTCCTGCTGAGATGAACTATTTAGGAACTAATCCCACATGGATCCTGTGTGTAAACTGTCTATAATGTTTACCACAAGAAAAAAGAGTTAGTACCATCCACCAAGTGAATAATGCAGACACATCCATAGGAACTCAGCACAGATCAGCACAAATAAGTGAACAGTGTATTTAATCTATGTGGTCTTGGCTGGTTCTACCTTACAGACTTTCCCAAAGCAAGACCATTTAATGTCCTCTGACTGCACACAGATATTTTTTCTTCTCCTGGCCATCTCCTTGTTATGTCTCTTGCCAGGACACAGGTATTTTAATTCTGCGTCCATCAGGATTCCACAATCAGACACTGGAGATAATTCTGAAATTGAAAAATGGAGAAGATAAGAAGCCAGAAAGATTGAAAATAGAAATCCATCAAGAAGAAGGATGAATTATTTGTTTTGAGTTCTGTAAGATGTGAAACTATATTAGTTTGATGAAAAAAAGAGGAAGAAAATATATAATGAAAATTGGCAGAAAACCTCTTGAGGGTAAAATTTGCCGACTGCTATCTCCAGACATTAAATGTCTACCACTAAAAACTTCTGCAGGAAGTTTTCTTCCTGTCTAGCAGCAGAGTAGAGGATTTAGACTCTGATTCTTATTTACATTTTACGCTGCTCTGGCCTTTCAAAGACTTTTAAAGTGGAAAAATTTAAAAACATACATGATGAGCTGTTTATTGCAGATAATGATCTTGAATATTTGTGAGAATCAGGCCTACATACTTTCAAGGTTGCTATACTTTTGCTCAGTAATTAACACTAAGAATGTGAGAAAGGCATGTGGAAACACTTGGGTTCAAATAACTGTGTTGCCTACATCTCTGTGTCTAGGGATTTCATGACTTCTGCAATTCCAGCTAGTCAAAACATTTTTGTATAGGTGTAATTGTGTTCTAATATGCTGTTTCTCAAAATCACTCTAGAGATAGGTATGACAGAAGTCCAAGAGCGACAGTCTAGATTTAGCTGCAGGTCCCTGTTACGCGATTCACAAAGCTCTAATTAAAAAAATTCTGCTCTTACTCAAGAGAAGGACTTGAATCTTACTCCTCTGGTTCCTAACTAGTGGCTGCAGGCTTGTTTTATGCTGTTTTCTCAAACTGAAAATCTTGTTTTTCTGAAGAATAAAGCAAAAACAGAACTTCAAAACCTCAAAAGCTATCATAAAATGGAATTCATCCAGTCAGTTCTACCTTTGTACAAGAGACTGGCCCTTGTTTCCTAACCACACAAGCCTTTTGCTAATCCCTTCAGCAAGTCTAAGAGATCATCTTGTCTTTAACTGAAGACACTAGTATGATGGCAAAGTGCCTCACAGTGGATTATCAGTCAACAAATACACTAACATATTTTTATGGACTAAATTCTTGCATGCCTGTGCTATGCAGTATATAGTGTTATGGTTATTGTAACTGAAATCCATATGACTACTTAAAGTTAGATTTTCTATAAAGATAGCTAAACATATATTCAACACATTTGAATGTATAATTACATGTTCTCCTTAATTAAATAAAATTAGCTTTATAAAAAAATAGAAATATTAGTGTATGGACCTAACATTTATATGGAACACCGACTCTTTGGTATGGCAATGCATATTTTTGGATGATAGAGAAGAATACCAGTTTTGCTTCAGTGCAGCAGTGATTTATGGACAAACTTAACTTTGTACATTCTGAGTTCTTGACTTCTTGAGCACTTGACTTCTGCAGGATTACTCAGAGCACATCAACTTAACCCCATATATAAATCATTCTAGGATCAGATCTTTTTTTTTATAAAACAAAACAAAACAAAACAAAATCCTACATATTCTGAATAAGAACTCTGAGATTTTAACATTTAAATATAAACTCCAGTAACTAAAATGGACTAAAATGGAAGGTAATACATTATTAAATACCTTAGCAATAAATAGAATCATTTAATAAAAATGGAACAGAAATTGTAATAAACATCTGGTGATGTGCACGTATTCTTTCCTGCACTCTAGATTTAAGAACTTCATCAGAAATCAGCCTTAACATAATTAACTACTTTGAAATG
Source organism: Anseranas semipalmata (assembly GCA_013399115.1). Classification (NCBI taxonomy): domain Eukaryota; kingdom Metazoa; phylum Chordata; class Aves; order Anseriformes; family Anseranatidae; genus Anseranas; species Anseranas semipalmata. The sequence goes on from VXAA01006524.1 coordinate 107,752, forward strand.
CATTCAGCTATGTAATACAAACAAAGTCTTCAAGAATAACTTTTATTATTAAAAGTTGTGCTTCCAGGCCTTTAGTTAGTGCAATTTTTCTACAAAGCTTTCTAATTTAAGAAGCTTTGTAACCTTATTAGTGTGGTGTGAGCTGCTTTTTGTGTAAGTGTGCAATAACAAATTGTGTGCATCTTTTCAAACCATAGCATATATGTATTGCATCAGCCACATTTCCTTGCTATTCCAACATGAAAAGATGCAAAACCTAAGTAAGATTTTCAAAGTTTGGATTAAGTTGACATCAAATGCTCTGAAAATATGCACAAGTTATCTGAAATGACAGCTCCTTCCTTGTCTCCCTTTCTTTATGATGCAGTTTTTATGAATCTACCTGTAACACCCTGGATCTTTCTCAGCCAATGTGCCAGTTCTTCCACAGTAATTGTAACTATTTAAAGCATGTTTCTTTTCATGATCCTACAGACCACAGTAGCATGTATATTATTATTATTCATGTTATGATAATAGCTAGATGAAAGGTCAAAAATATAATGAAGAGGCAGTCCCCAGACTAAAGAGAGATGGCAGAAGCTTTCTATCTGAGGATGGCCTGCTGCTCTGGCTAGGTGAGTAGATGGTCACACGTTGCAGTGACACAGAATGCATACCAGTACCCTGGAACATAAGCTTCAGACATAAGCCTAAATCTTCATTAAAACCAGAGGGGAACTGGTAGGGCCCCACGCAAGATTTTAACCTCATAGACACTGCTGGGGACTTAGCACTTCTCAGGACAGAGAAGCATGGAAAATACCCCTGTGGTGTGTGGAGAAAGTACTTGCAGGGAAAAAAAGGGAAATTTCCCTGAGCAATAAATCATGCAGAAATAACGATGAGAAAGAACATGAACAACTACATTCCACCTCCAAGACACTTTTCAAACTTTATTACTGAGAAAAATTACTGTAGAAGGGGAACCTTGTAAAAAGCCCAAATGTCATGGAACAGATCAAAAAGGAGAGAAAGAAAGTCAATCTGCAAAGATAACAGAGTGGAACATATATGTACGGTAACAGTCGCAAGCTCATTGAAACATAACAAAGAAGAAAAACCACTTTTGATTTCCTTACACTGATGAAATCTGATAAGTAACCACATGCTGAACTTCCACATATTGCAGCAGCACACTGTATAGAAACAACTGGAGTGCAATACCCGAACCTGAGCCTACAGTCTAATGACTCTTAATGCTACTCATCTATGAGAAGAGTTTCATTTCATTAATAGGATCACATGTAAGTGAAAGTGCAACGCCTTGCACAAAAGATTGTTGAATTTTATGCCCAGGACCAAGTCTGAGTAGAAAACCTCCTTTCAAAAGAAGTAACAGGGCAGCAAGAGAAAGTTTTTATAGACCTTTTGAGGCAAAGCATACTCCTTATAGCATAATTCTCATAACTCTTCAAATTGGGTGGTGCAGGATTTTGTTTATTTGTTTTGTTGTTGTTGTTGTTGTTGATGATGATGATGATGATTTTGTGTGGGTTTTTTGTTTGTTTGTTTTGTTTGTTTGTTTGTTTTCAGAACAATCTTGCCAACCATCTCTAGGCATCACCACACTTTGCATTAAATAAGCACCACAACTGTAATTTTCAGCTTTTGTCCCATAAAGTTATGCCATCGGTATGCCATGGCTATAGGCTGCAGCGCAGGAAAGAGTCACATCCCCTCACAGCACAGACAGAGACTCACAGGAGCAATTAACACTGGAGAATCAAGCAGTGCTGCATTGCTAAAAAAAAAAAAGTACTTATCACACATACAGCAGAACAGAGAGTTGATTTATAGGTTGATAAAAAGAGCGCATAACTTTAAACTATTTCTTTCTCATAAAGTAAATGACAGGAACCATGTGATAAATTAATGAGTGAAGATTAGACTGTCAGCCTATGTTTTGTGCTTTATGTTCGATTTCTGTAAGTATCCATATGTCTTTGGGAAACTATAAGTAATGGTAATGCAGACAAACACATGAAACAGAGATGTTCTCATATTTACGTAGCCAAATAAACAGTCTTTAAAGTCTTTTTTAATTTTGCTCTTTCATAGTATTTTTACCTTGATGTTTTTACAGGCACAAGATATTGCTGGATGTTTTCCAATCTTGTTCATTCTTCCAGAATGTAGAATACTAAGTGCTGAAGTCTTACTTGGAATCTGTTTTATCCAACTTTGTTCAATGAGAAGACTGTAGTCTTTTTTGGATGCAGTCCACTCTGTCAGAATCTCAGTCTTGGACAGTAAGTAGTCCTGCTTAAATATTTGAATATTTCTTTCTTTAAAAGCACAAGCTTACTGCATTATTTCTTGATTTTTATATAGAAAATTTTAGTAGAAATCTGTTGCTATCATCATTTTTTATTTTTTATTTTATTTATTTATTTATTTTTAAGAATACACATTCACCTCTCCTGGATCTTAATTTCTCTTTGGTTGATTCTTTTCACCAAAAAAATACTGAATATGGTAACACGTGAAGCAGGGTACCCACAGAAATGTTCCTAAGTAATCTATCAATTTCTTAAATAAATACTTGGATTTGAACTTACCAGGTGATTGTGACAGAGAAGCCGCCAGGTTGCCCAGTGTGAAGATCACTGAGCACGCTTGAAAGATGAGTCTCATGGTTGGAATGACAAAACAGACTGTGAAGAGATGAGTAATCTTAACCTCTGGATTTACTATTTGATTGCTTTATACCACAGACAGGAGGGAACAAGAGGAAATGACTACAGGAAATTAAAAAATGATGTCTCTCTAGCAATAAACAAATTAGAAGTTCAGGTCTTCAGAATGCACACTTTATTTGCATTATGTAATAATAATAATAATAATTAATAATAATAAATTCCCAGAATAAGAATATCTTTCTTGTCAGCACTTGCTTTGCTTTATCTTTTCGTGGTTGTACCAGAGGTGACAATAGCCATGATCCAAACAAGGATCAGGTAGCCGTGGGTAGCTGTGACCACATCATACACATGAACACACTGACCTCAAAGTACCCGCTGAGCAGTCGGTAGGTGAAGTACAAGCAGCCTGCCTCCTCCCCACTTACTAACTGGGAGCTGTTACTGCTAGCAGATATTTATACTGCTGCTGGCGCCTGGTGCACCTCAGATGGCTTGAGCTATCTCTGTCCCCAGATCAGAGGCAGACTTAGCAGGCCTTTTGTGACAGAGAGATCTGGGCTGCCAGGAGTAGGAAGGCTACTACACAAGAGGCAACACTGGAATGAATTTCTTCCTGTACTACTTGGACACCTATATGTTGCTTTAGCTTCCAGATATTTCCCTATAGCTAGCATTATATATCTATATTATACTTGTAATTTGTATCCATATACCTGCTATTATACATAGAAAATGGGGAATAGAATAGTGTTTTACCTGAGATTAAATATATTTTGGAAGAAACAGAACTTAAAAAAAGTATAATAATTATAATCATCACGTCTAAAGAGGCCAATTGTCTGTAGGTCTGGAGTGAACTGGGGTTAGTCTATGTCCATACAGTAGCGTAGCAGGCAGGAGTGATTAAGCAATGAGGTGAAGCAGTCACTGTTGAAGACCCAAGAGCAATGCAATATGTACAGGGAAGGGGCAGAGGAGCTGTCTTCCCTAGACTAGCACCAGTCCAGCCCCACCGACTGACTCCCCTGTAGTGATCAAAATCCACCAGCTGCCCTGCTGGAGCTCATCTTCTGGGTTAGACTCTTGCAAGAAGAATCCAGTGCTCCTCCACATGAACAAAAACATGGGGAACATTGGAAGATTCACTTCAAAAGCATGGTCCTAACCTGAATTGACCAGCCAGTGCAGATCCAGCCTGCCACCTTCTCCAGCAAAAGTTCAGGAAGAGAGCTCCTAGTGTGAAAGTGCTCCCAAGATAGGGAGCTGTATCATGAGTGGGAATACACCCAGAAGTGCTGCCATGATTTCTGTTTAGGTTTATTTTCATTCCTCTCAGAGCCTCCCCTAACATGATCACTGTCCTTTTTAAATGAATGGTAACTTTGTCAGATGAGACCCTTAACAGCTTTGTCACATCAGCAAAGTCTTCAGCTACATGATGTCATACCAGTTTTGATCTGGTTATTCACTTTTCTTGGATTGGCTTCTTTCACTCACTTATCCATTATACATCCAGGAAGACCTATTCAAATCTCAGTGAGTCTTGGAAACCACAATGCGACTGTCTGACACACATACAGTACTCTGTTACCTGTTGTTAAAGAATTTCTTGAGTCAGTGGGTAACACTAGGCTTGCTTTTATTCGTAACAACTCAGAGTTGGGCCACCACCCCAGTGTGTGACACTTAATAAGACACAACTTACAGGTTAGATAGTTTTCACTAACAATTATGTCATTTCCAAAGTCCACCGTAAGCTTCCATCGTGTTCTCAATTCTTCAATCCTTTGGTCAGCAAAAAAACGTTCTTTATTTTCCCATCCTCAGCAAGTTCTCAACGTTCTGNAACGTTCTGTTTTCAGTGGTCCACT